>CM060105.1:32513957-32541457 GCA_030522415.1 Channallabes apus | reverse complement strand
ATAATGATTACTATATGACCAAAATGTAAGCAACAAATGTGTTATAACATATGCCTAAGGCTTTATAAGGCACCATCATGTTAATATGGCTTATGTCCATGCCATATGACTATATGTATGTTACACCATATGATTGTACTATTAATATGTGTGTTGAAGTGTTGGTTAATATGTTATAGTAAAATGTGATGCTCTATAACCTGTATGTTTTTTACTGATCAGTGGCTTTATCGTACGTAATCGGTTATTACCAATATATGACCAATATGGTTAAACACCAGTGTGTAAGAACACATACATAATCAATGTGTTTTAAGAGTAATGTGTTTTGATCAAAACTTTCTAAATCAATAGCATATAATGACATATGAGCCTTACATCCTCACAGAATACAGAATATGACCAATACACCCTATAACAAATACGTTATATGGTTATATGAGTAATATTATACATAACAAATGTGTTTGATTTAATGAAACATTAATAATATATTTTGTAATATGACTAATATCTGACAAAAATATTACATATCGGACTTTGTTTAGGTAATGTTTATGAACTAGTAATACATATGACAAAGACTTTACACAGAACTCATGTGTTAATGTAGCTAAGACATGATTGATATTGATATCTTAAACTACATATGGCCAAAGATTGATCTGTAATGTGCTTTGAAATATAACACACTATACGCTTTATATGAATAAGATGTTAATATAACACGCTTTATGACTACATGTTCTTAAGCTTAAATGTATGGAGCAATGCGTAATAACATCATCAATACGTTTTTTTTTAAATAATGTGTTCTGACATATGTCAAGACTTATGTCCTATGTATGCTCAAAGGTTATATTGATCACATCTAATGACAAATATAAATATATTAAACTTTATACATACTAGTGTGATATGTGTGTATACATATGATAAATGATAAATTATATATATTAAAAATATGTTTTGCTCATAGGTTATTAAATGCCATTATCAAGGCTTTATAACGCCCCTTTTGTATATATGACCAATATGTTATATAGATCACATGTAATGACATATGGCCAAGCTTTACATGCCAGGACGTAGTATTGGCCAACATATGATTGTTAAATTATCTTGTCATATTAGAATATATGACAAATATCCTAAGTCTAAGTCTAAATTTGATCATTGATTCAGATTTTAATATGTTAGGGTTATATATAAACTATACATCATATAGTCAATATTGCTTGACACGTGACAAATATGTCAATTAACCTTTGACTTATCAGGAATACATGAATATGTTGTGATCATAATTTATGATGTATGACCAATGCTGTGTTGTGTTATATAAGGCATAAAGAAACATTGTTAAGGAGTAAAATCAAAGAATTTCTCTTTATTATTTGGAAGCCTCACCTGTACACACAGTATAGGAATTGGTCTCGGTGCTAATTGAATCCCTGCCTTTGGGCTGCTGTACCTTTAAACGACGGAAACGAGGCGAGGCAGAGCTGCTGTCACTTAGCGGAGTCACCGTGTCACGTGAGACAAACGGCGCCTCTTGGTTGGTCGGAGGCACGTGTCTAGGATACGGGAGTGCGACGTCACACGGGAGTCTCGTATTAAAAATAAGAACAAAAAAAATCCGTAGTGAAAGTATTTGAGAGCCAGTTGGCAGCTCTTTATTTAGCCGTTATTTGCTCACTGAGGCGCGACTACAGCACCGGCTCCTACAGAGGCCTTATTACTCCTGTTATTATTCATCTTATTTTTATTAGTAGTATCTTTGTGGCTTGATTATTAAATTCCTCTAGTATTATTGAGAACTACTTCGTGGAGCTTGTGGAATTAAAAAAAATCTATAGACTAATTATGTTTTTTCTTTGTGCGCCCAAGAAACGCTCGGGTGGCTTTTAAAATACAGATTTTCCCCCTGTTTGCTGTTTACATTTTTAAGTAAATAAAGATATAGGGATACATAAGAGGAAATTATATATATTTTAAAAACCCTGGAAATCGAGAGCGCTCGCCTGCGTGCGGGAGAAAAAGGGGATAAGCAGAGTTTCAGGATGGAAGAGAAAGATCAGAGCAGCAGAGATGCAGGAGACGAATCGAACCGAGCCATTCTGCCGCTGCTCGAGCCTCCAGGAAACCTGCACCGGATCACAAACTTCTACATCGACAACATTTTGCGGCCGGACTTCGGACGCAGAAAAGAAAGCGCCGCCGCCGTCAGCGCGTCCGAGCGGAGCGACATCATTAACGCGTCCGGGAGAGAGAACCGATGTCCTTCAGAGGCGGGGACCGACACAGACCGAGCACGATCACCAGGGTCGAGTGAAGAAGGGGCATCAAACCACGCCAACAGCGGCTCGAAGCCCGGAGAGGAAAGCGGCTCGGATCAGAGCGCAAACTCGCCCAATAACCAGTCGATGCTGTGGCCAGCGTGGGTTTACTGCACCAGATACTCGGACAGACCCTCATCAGGTCAGAGGTCATTTCGGATATATACTAAAAAATATTTATATTAATAATTATGAGGCTTTTTTTTACCCACGTGATTTGACACGTACATAATAAAAAAAAATACATATAAACAAACATTTAATACATATTAACCTTTAGTGCATCTGAAATCAAATTTCAAGTATAAATTATTGAGCAAAATCTGGTTTTACGTTTGCTTGCATGAGTTTTTTTTTTTTACGTGACTTCGTTTTATGTAAAAAAAAAAAAAAAAACGGCAAACAAAAATATCCGAAAAACATCGAGAAATAAACTTTAGTTAATAACACAGTTCAGAAAATCACAATTATAAGAATTTGACCCAGTTTCATCTTCATATATTCAATTAAAACAACACAGAAGTTTGAAAAAGTATTTTAAATAACTACGCAGGGAGAATTCAAAGAACAAGAAAAAAAAACGAACCGGCTCCGAAGCTGAATCTCAGTTCATGTTTATGGTCAGCTCGGAGTTCCTGCACCTGCTCTGCTCTGCTTTCGCTTCGAGTCTTTTTTTATTATTTATGATCCATTATTAAAAATAAAAATAAAAAGGATTAAATAATAAAACAGGCAAATTTTATCTGAAAGAGCACCCACACAGAATTAAACGATGCCTACAAAGGTACACTTATGTACGTATTTGTGTATTATTTATTTTAGCTTAGCTTTAGTTAAAGCGTTTTCTTCTTCAATGTACTCTAGTTATACAGACGGTGAACGCCACATTTATGACAAAAAATAAAAGCCAGGCTTTTTTTTGCAATGGGTTTCTAGAGAGTCTTTATGTGGAAAAAGAATGAACACAAACAGATGGGAATTTACTTAAGCGTTGAGGCCATTTTAACAGCCATGCACCACTAGACTTTTTGAAAGCAAATAAAAAAAGTAATTTTCGAAATGCTTAAAAATAAGCCATTTCCAGAAATAAGATTTTTTTTCAAGGGGAAAATATACGAGATATAATCTATCGCAAAGTATATTTAGATAAAAAAGTGACTTAAAACTGTGGACAATTTGGAGACTTATAATATGCTAAAAACCCCTAAATTGTTATTATTATTATTATTATTATTAGTAGTAGTAGTAGTAGTAATAATAATAATAATAATAATAATAATAATATTAATACGTTAAATTTTTTCATTACAATTGAATATCATTATTAAAGCAGCAAACAGTATATATTTGAAGTTCGTGATGCGTGATTACTAATTATAAATATTTTACTGTCGGTTTTCAATCAAACTGTCTAGCAGTAAATAATTTCTAATAAAAAGAAAATAGTATTTAGGTAATGTTCGTGTGAAACGAAGCCAAGTTTAGCGCCTTTGTTCGGTCGAGGTCTTTGTTAATATTTCATTAGCATATTTTTGCTGGACAATGGGTTTGAAGGATGTCGAGGCTTCAGACATTTTGTGCTAAATTATATTAATTTTGATGAAAAACACTTCTGTTTTTATAAAGTAATATCCTTACGCATTTTATACACAACCTGTTTAGGATTAAATTGCGCTTAGTAGCGAAAGTTTCAGCGCAAAAACAAACCTGAGCACATTATTGTTGTTGTCGTTATTATTATTATTATTATTATTATTATTATTATTATTATTATTATTATCATTATTATTATTATTATTATTATTATTGTCTGAGATTTTCTTAGGTTCAAATCAGACATTTTGCTAATTTATAAAGTAAAATATGGCGTTCAAATAAAATTATATTTCATGTGTTGCTTTAGTCTAATCTTTAGCTTGGAAGCTAAAAAGCTATTAGATGATTTCACAATGCCCTTCACATAAGAGAACAAACACACACACACACACACACACACGCACGCACGCACAAGCCAGGGGAGTGTCGAAAATATATGGCATTTAAATATAAACACATTAAAAAACAATCATTATATTATATTATATTATATTATATTATATTATATTATATTATATTATATTATATTATATTATATTATATTATATTAAAGTTATAAGCTGCTCATGTGAACTGATTCTTTATTAAACGACGTGATGTTGCATATCAAATTAATCACTTCACATTGCTGCATCAGAAACAGAAAGCTTCTCACATCCCTGACACCAGGAAACCGGAAGTACTCAGTCCGTGTAGAAACGTGCACGCGCAAAACTTCCAGAAAAGTTTGTAAACAGTAATAAGAACAAGAAGAGGCGAATATAAAAAATTTGTTGCTATGGGAACAGAGGAAGGAGGGAATGGGGAAGTGGGGGAGGAGGGGGAAGGGATGCGTTAACCCCACCCCCATACCCCCATCCCGCACCTCAATCTCAAATCTCTACAAGCCTCAAAAAACTCCAACACCCTTTCAAATATGGAAATGTGTATGCAAATGTGTGTGTGTGTGTGTGTGTGTGTGTGTGTGTGAGAGAGAGAGCTTTGGAGTTTTAAAGAATAAAATTCTTTAAAAGAGTTATATATTATACAGTCTGAAATTAATAATAATAATAATAATAGTAATAATAATAATAATAATTATTATTATTATTATAAGCAGCTTTAAAGTCAACGAAGTTTCTGAATACTAAATTATACAGTCAAGTTTGTAAAGCTGAGTTTTAAAAAACTACAAGCGTCTGCTGTACATTTCATACAACAAATTGCTAGTAGCATTTATTATTATTATTATTATTATTATTATTATTATTATTATTATTATTATCTCCATAACTCTTGAATAAGTTTAAATAAGAAGTTTCTGCTTCTAAACTTCTGTAACGCGCTCCTCTGTTGCCATAGCAACCACATTTCATATTGCTGTTGTTGCTTTTTTCAATACTACTATTACTACTACTACTACTACTACAGCTGCTAATAATAATAATAAAATAATAACAACAACAACAACAATAATAATAATAATAATAATAATAATTATTATTATTATTATTATTATTATTATTATTATTACAATATAAACACGTTGTAAATCCCCAACTCTTTTTAACTACATGAAACACATCCTAATCTTACACTATGATGTAAAAATATTATTATTATTATTATTTTTAATAATTAAACTTTTCTTGTCCATTTAGCTTCTCTAATGTTGTTTCACTAATTGTTTTGTGGTTTTGTGCTCAATTATTCATTTACATGCAAAGCAGAATTTCAGGAAACAGAAAGGAACACAGACTTTATGCTTTATATCTCAGAGAGGAAGTCTTAGTGGAGTCAGGCTGCGCTTGCTGCTAAACTCACCTGGGTAATAACCTGCAGCACAAGCGCGCGCCTCCTGCACACAGTTTACTATAAACACACTATTTACACACGCGCACAGCTTCCGGGGGCGATGGGAGGGGGGGTGTTAAAGTGAGCCATGTTAATCACACACACACACACACACACACACACACACACACACACACACGAAGCAAAGCTTTAGAAATCCCACAATGCACTGATTAATCCTAGGACATGCGGACAGATCGCCCATAATGCATCTTTGTTTTATATTATTATTATTATTATTATTATTATTATTATTGCTGTGTTTAAGAGACATCATATGAGAACCCTACTGTATATACATATATACAGTGTGTGTGTGTGTGTGTGTGTGAGATCATTTATGTAGGGGATTATATAAGGGGATTTCTAATGCTGTAAAGTATTTACTGAAAAGTTTCGACTTCTTCTAAACTTTTAGCGTCTGTCAGTTTCCATAGCAACCCCTGGTGTTAAGTATTATATATGTTGCTATAACTGCAGATATTATTAGCAACATGATGATGATGATGATGATTATTATTATTATTATTATTATCAAGCGAGCAAACCACACCTTTCTAACACAAACCCGTTTCTCTCTCTCTCCCTTCGTGTGTGTGTGTTTAGGGCCCCGATCGCGCAGACCAAAGCAGAAGAGTGTGACTCGGGAGGATAAGCGGCCCCGCACGGCCTTCACGGCGGAGCAGCTGCAGCGGCTGAAGGCAGAGTTCCAGTCGAACCGGTACCTGACGGAGCAGCGGAGACAGAGCCTCGCCAACGAACTGCAGCTAAACGAGGCCCAGATCAAAATCTGGTTCCAGAACAAGAGGGCCAAAATCAAGAAGGCGTCAGGCACCAAGAACATCCTGGCACTGCACCTGATGGCACAGGGGCTGTACAACCACGCCACTAACAACAACAAGGACGACAAATCAGACAGCGACTGAACACAACGCGTTATAACGCGCCACAGAGCGCGCATAGACCTGCACCGTGAGCGGCCTGGGTGCTCTGAGACACCAGCGTAACCGGACTGGGTCTGAGCGTTGATCTATCTGCAATACCTTTATCTAGCCTTTCATTTTCTGTGGTGTGAGTTTGAGGTTTGTTTATTATTATTGTTGTTGTTATTATTATTATTATTATTATTATTATTATTATTATTATTATTTCTTTTGCAAGCATTAACTCTGCTGTCCATACAGATGAAGTAGCCTACACTCTCAGAGAAAAGGGTACTATATGGTACCAGTCCCTCTACCTTCCTCCATACGCATTTTTAAAGCTTTACTGTGGCCTAAAAGACATCAGCGGTCCACAGTTATGCATCACAAATCTTTTATTAAAGCTCACTATTTCACATTTGCAGGTGAAATCACGAGAACCTCTTTAGGACCCTTTCATTCTCAGAGTGTTTCCGAGTTCTTATTTAAAAACCAAGCGCTTCTGATCGACTCCTGATCTTCTTTATTCCATGCTGAATTCCAAAGAATTTTTCATTTTCTTGCTGCATTCAGGCAACTGTGATTTTAAAATAAAACTAGCCTGCGTATGTTTTTGTCCGTTTTTCATGTAAATTTTTTAGGTTTTGTGGATTTTTGTGTTAAACTGGGATAAAAGAAAAAAATCAATAAAAAGCAACAGCATAAGTACACATTATACACACAATACTGTATTTATAGGTTTATAAATAAAAGCTCTATTTAACTCTGTTACAGGTTTACAGGTTACACATTGTTATTATTATTATTATGTTCGCACACATCATGTCACGCGCAAAAATAATCGTAGGAATTCGTACGAAAAAAAACTGGGCGGAGTTTAGCAGCTTGGGCCATTTATCACGATTTCTTGGAAGTCCTACGATTTTCTTTGCGTGAAATCGTGTTGTCATACAGATATTAATATAATTCTTTCATTTTCAGGTTCAGACAACTGAATGGCGAAGTCGAATAATGAATGGAAATACTTGATCCATGAATTTCCTTTTCTTTCCCTTTACTTTCTTTCATCTCTCAATTTATTCAACAGTCTAATAATGTGTTTCTTTCACTTTTTCCGTCCTCCCTTCATTTTTTCTTTTTTCCGTTTAATTCATTCACAAATTCAGAACTTTTTCGTTCGTTCTTTCATTTCCCCTTCTCTATTTCTCCTAAAAATATCCAACTCATTTTTTCCCTTCTTTCTGGGCAGTTTAATTCAAAGCAATATTCTATTGTGTTTTAGCTTGTTAAGTCACATTCTAAATATTTTGGAGGGGAAAAAAACATAAAGGCGTCTCTTTAGAGACTTAGATCTCATGAGCGACTTGATTGGACTTCAGTCAAAAAAATTATCATCATCCTATTTAACCATGTGTCATTTTCCACACAGCAAATGTCTATGAATTTGTATTCTTTTCCAAGATACTTTGTTCTTTTCATGCCATCATGCAATAACTATGAAACAAGAAGAGTTAAAGCAACCAAATTTTATTTCGTGTGACCTGCTTCTTGGTGTAATTTTCGTGAGAAAAGTTTTTTTATTTTTATTTTTTACAACAGTGTGTATGATGAATCCATTCACCAAACAAACACACACACTTTGCCTTAAAGTTCTGAATTGAACTTGTTTTTGTTTTGTTTTTCTATGAGAAACTGTGCTCTTCATTATCTAAAGGCCTATAAAGAAACGATTTACAGCAGAATCTACAAAGGATATAAAACAGAAGGAGATAATTTAAATGACTTTTTCCCTTCTTTTGTAAAATGTAAAATTTAATGTGGTTTTCTTTGGAAGTATTCTTTAAATAAAATATGTACATAATTTGTATCATGCTTATTTGTGGCATTAAATTCAACTGGAAGTCAATAAAACGAGGCTTATTTGTAAAATCATGTTGTTACATTTCTTTATTTAGAGACAGAAGAAAATTTTTGTTATAATATGAAAAAAACACTGAAACTGGTTGCTAAACTTACACACATACATAATCTGCAGCTATTTAAACCACAAAAATTGGGACACAAAAATAGAATCCATTTATTCATTTCAAACGGGTCGTACAATCTACCAAAGTTCATCCACATGATTTATCTGCTTATGTACATCACAATGCTCAGCTCACCTTGTGTTAAATATGCTTTATAAATTAAATGCATTTTCTGTAAAATGACAGTCACGTCCCAACTGTTTCCTGCCATTTCACTGTTTACTTCCTTTTATTGAATAAGTTGACTTTTAAGAACTTTTAAGTTCGACCCTGAGTTGTTACATCATCATCATCCTCATCATCACTACCACAGTTAATAACAGCTACCTCAAGCTAAAAATTACAGATTAAAAACATAATTTTGTTTTCATCATCTAAATCTAACACAATTTCAGGAACCAAAGACCCCAGTGTCCTGTCCTGAGCAGGTCGTTTATAAAGGTTTCTTTGTTAAATAGTTGCTAGTTGGTACACAAGACAGCCTTACTCGTGTTGAAGTACTGATTGTGATTATTATTGAAGTGGCGGGGTTTGGTTAATTACAACTTGATTTTAATTGCTTTGTTGAGGTGAGAGTAAGATCCCTATTCTGGTAACGTGTTGGATAAAGTGTGTATTAATAGAGACTGCATGTCGTTGTGTTATATTTATTCCTCTGTTTTTTTTTTTTAACTTGAATTGAACCAAACTTTAAAACAGTCCGGAAAATTCTCCTAAATTCAATTAACCTAGTTTAACGAAGCAGATTTTACATTTTAAAACACTGCGTTTAAATTGACAGTAAAATCAGTAACTGTCAAACTTTTTAAAAAAGTCAGTTTAAACATGCTAAATAACACCATAGTAAATGTGACAATCCTTATTATTTATATAATATCTTAAAACCAATATCTTATTATTTTTTTTAATATTCACGGATCTTTAATACGGCTGCTTTTCCTATTTATATAAAAAGTTATGATTGTAATAAAGGGGCGTGGTTATCTTAATTATAACTACAGTGCCACAATCAAATGAAATTGCATGTGCGTGCTGGGCTCCGGAGAACATTGCTTATGTCGGGTTGGGTTGTAAAGCTAACATGTAACCTTTAGTAATTAACGTGTAATTTAGTTCAGATTTTTTTCAAGCTTATTTGAATTAAACGCGATTAGGAATTAACAATTGATATGTGGTATAAGTGTGTGTGTGTGTGTGTGTGTATATAACTCTATAACTACAACACAACTTTTACTCTCAGGTTTTAAAATGTCATCAGTCTAATGCTCTATATGTGATCAAACGCTATACGTGAACTTCTTAATAAATGTACATGCAAAATAAAGACAAAACCGTTTCTAACTTTATGGGCAGCAATGGAATTTAACAAACCAAACTGTGAGCTATTATTTGGTGCGACCTGAGTCTCATTAACAACTGAAAATTAATATATAGTATATGAAGCTGCGCAAAGTTTAATCTCTACAAAACTTAAGGTTACACATAAAGCTTCGTGAATTTTTATAAAACTATTTTTTAATTTTTACTTTACTTTTTATTCACATCTTTTTTATATTTGGAGAAAATTAAGGACATGAAGGATGTTTAGGAACATGTGCAGATGAAACAATCAGAGGAACTTCTATTGCTTTTCTCTTAGAACTTGAAAACAAGCAATGGATGCAACAGCAGGAACTGGAGAAGGAGAAATACAGGAAAAACGGTGTCATATCAGCGCAAAAGTCATACGTTATAGAAAGAAACTTTGCTGAAGAACTTGTAAAAGGTAAATTTTTAAGTTGTATATGAAAAATGGTTGTTAATGAACAGGTGACAAAACTAACAAACTGTAGGAATAAGAAATGAGTATCAGTCACACTTCAGCAGGACAGTTACAGTCTCAGTGTGTGTAGAGATCTTGTATGAGAATATATGTGTGGATATATTTACACCAAAAACATGCTCTATGCAAGGAGGAGAAAAAGGTATAGAAGTGAATAGGATTTGATGCAAAAAGGGCAGCAAGAAGCAGCTTTCAGAAAACCTCTCAGCATTGACCTGCCTTCCTCAATGCAGTAGGATCTCATCTGCATTTCTATTCGCCAACGTGGAAGTGGCCAGCAACTCCAAGCTTCTCTGGAAAGCGTAAAGAGAGGCTGAAGGTCAAAGCTCCCTCCCTCACGGCTCGCAGGTGGCTCTCTCTCTCTCTCTCCTAGAAACCTTTCATCCCCTCCAGATTCAGCAACAGAGCTCAAGACTTTTCTGTAGAGTTTTATGTTTCGACCTTTTCACCTTCAACCAAACTGGGTTCAGACAAAAGCTGATGTTTAAGACCTTTAAGCAGATTTAGGTTTTGTTGTATCGTGCCATTAGCAGTGTCTCAGGATATCATGTCATGGTGTGATTTCCTGTTTGCATTTCTTTTTACTTTTGCACAACAAATGTAAAAAAAAAATAAATAAAATGTCTGATTTTGATTGTCAACATGAAAGAGAGATATAAACAGCACTGATTCTAAATGTCCAAGCACAAACCTCAACCAGTCCTGACAATCCTACTGTGACTGGAAAAGAAAAAAAATCTTCCAAAGTAGCGTACTTTCCAAAATCCAGGCGTCTCATCCAATCCACACGCATGCCCCGAGCTGAACTCCAACAAACAGCCGAGCCAAAGGCCAGCCACGCTCCAAAAGAAAATACATATCAGAAAGTATTGATGCTCCCCATTTGGCCCCCCGTACAAAAGGGGCAGCGTCGTGACCCCTCCCCCATTGGGCCATTTATCCATAGTTTTTGGCCAGCTTCCTGCTCAGATCTGAATATGCAATGAACAGCCTGAGAGCTCAGTGACGAAAATATAATTAAGGCAGAGGGGAAGGTGAAGAATGGAGAGGACATCAGACTAATTTCACACCCGGCTCGCCCACAGCCGAGGCCTCGCCGCACCACGCAGATCAAAGTGCACTGGCAAAGTTAAAAAGAGGACTTAAGCACGCTAATCTCCAGGACAAATATATTTTAATCTTGTTAGAATACAAGTTAATGCTGAACTTAGCACTCGCTACACATTATGTTTGTGAGACATTCTGGCCGTCTTGCACCACGAATCAGAGAGCACATGGGCTGAGAACAAAGCAGCCATTAGGAGAAAAAAAAAACCATACACAGGATAACAATAAAACAGAGCAAAAAAACACACTCTGAGCCCTGGCCTTGCTCAGTCACCTAGAGTGTGCACAGGAATTGAGGCTGTGCCTGACCACGGTGTCTCAGCAGCACCTCGGTCGCCCCTGATCTCTCATGGATTTAGGCTTAAGTCACCCGGCTAAGCACAAAGAGAAATCCAGCAACATTTAGAAACGCAAACTGAGCCGCTTCCTGAAGCCGAACAAGAAAAGAAGGAAGGGAAAAGAGGCTTAGAAGGTTGATTAAAGACTTTTATTGTAGTCAGAGTGTGAAAATGCTTGTAAAATTTGGCCTGGTCAGTTGTTCATTCGGTCAAATGACTCAGATGGTGCTTTTAAATAAATCCATAAAGAAGAAAAGTCCACTGAGGTGTTCCTCTGACCTCCGTGAGGATTCACATTAAAGATATAAGGGGAAAGTGTACAATATTTATAACAATGATGCACGTATGTTTATAGTTCCTATAATTAGATGTATACAGTGGAACCTCGGATTGTGAGTAACGCGGTTCTGCAGATGAGCAAAGATTTTTAATAAATTTTGACTTGTTTTGACAGCGAGCGTCACATGATCACAACTGAGCCAACGGTTTTCCTCACTTTTGTGCTGCGGAATTGTGGGTAATCATCTCCCCTGCTGGGTCTTAGTGCGTGTCTCTCACTGGTATAATCAACATCCGTGCACGCATGTACAGTTTACTATAACACTGTGGCCACGTGTGTGTGTAAAACATTTTATTTTGTGTTTGTAAGCGCGTGTACAGCTTCTTATAACACACGTCATTAGAGAGGTTAAAGATCCATTTTCTCCCTCCTTCTCACGCGTAATTTGACACCATGCCACTTCACACACACACACTTTCGCTTTTTACAACCCCCCCCCACTCTCTCTCTCTGCTCTACACAGAAACACTGCTCTGTCATGATTATTTTCAAAGGTAAAGTGCAGGTTAATTTGTTTTATTTTTATTTTAGATTTTGTATTAATTATTTTTATGTATTTATTTTAATTAATTATTATTTTTGGGGCTGTGGAACGAATAATTTGAGTTTCCAATATTTCTTATGGGAAACTTTGATTCACGAGTGTTTTGGAATACGAGTTATGCTCGTAATCCAAGGTTCCGCTATAGTTCTTTAAAGAAACAGAAAACACATTTATCCCAAAAGCCATTATGGAATAAATAAACCCAGTGCACAGTGTTGTTACAGTAAAATCCTGAGTGACTGTGTGGTATGAGATGGCAGACTGATTGTTACCACCACAGACTTTTGGAGTTTTTTTAATCAATCGGTACAGCAGCAGTGTGTCCACAATGAACAATTTTACCTGCTACATTTATTGTTTTGTGGAAGCGTCCATGTCACTAGTTAGTCTCTGTTCTCACTTACATTGTAGCAGCTACAAACACACACTCCCACCATCCTTTCTTTACTCCCTCTAAAAAAAAAAAGACAAAACACCCACAAAAACAAAAAAAACCCACTTGTCATGTTTCAGAGAAACCAAATTTACTCCTGAAGAAGATGGAAAAGTAAAAGTTGCAGCTTTACCGCTGACTTGTAAAGCAGGTGTTGCAAAAAAAAATAATAAAATAAAAACGATCATCATATGAACGATTACACACATTTTTAATCCGTTTATTATCAACATACTGTTGATACAGCGTTGTACACACTTATCAGAACAATGTAGCAGAACATATGCATTAACATAAACCTGCACAACTGCTGTTACAGAGAATTAATCAGCACCTTCTGACCAATTGGAACTGGTCATGGTGATGTGTAAAGTTTAAATGCCACGCCTACTTCAGTGAGACTGACACAGATGCCACGCCTTCTTCACAAAAACTGAGACAGATGCCACGCCTCCTTTACTGAGAATGAAATAAATGCCACGCCTTCTTCACTGAGACAGATGCCACGCCTCCTTCACTGAGACTGGGACAGATGCCACGCCTTCTTCACTGAGACAAATGACACACCTTAACCAAGACTGAGAGATGCCACACCTCCTTCACTAAATCTGGGACAGAGACCACGCCTCCTTCACTAAGACTGTGACAGAGGCCACGCCTCCCTTACTAAGACAGAGGCCACGCCTTCTTCACTAAGACTGAGAAAGAGGCCATGCCTCCTTCACTAAGACTGACAGGTGGCACACCCCCTTCACTAGACTGAGACATATACCATGCCTCCTTCATTAAGACTGACAGATGTCATGCCTCTTTCACTAATACTGCCAGAGGCCACACCCCCCTTCACTAACGTCAGACTAGGTCATCAGTTACCCAGCTTATAATACTCTTATAATAATCAAACACATTATTAATAAAAGATTTTTTTTTTTTTTTTTACAATTTGTTTGAAATGACAAACACTTTTATATAAAATATTACAATCCCCATTTGAAAGCCAGGAAGTCCTAATGAGCTCATAAAGAACCCTGAAAGAACTATTGAACAAAGCGTTTGTGTCTGTGTTTTATTGGAGTGGGTAGAAACTGAAAACTAATTTCCTCTTAGTGTCTAATACCTTTTTAGCTTTTTTATCTTCTTGGAACAGTGTTACTAGAGTGATTTCTTTTGATCATGTGTCTCTGAGAGGGTTTTTGGAAACACAAAAGGTTCCTCACTTGCTAAAACGGCTCTACTGATGCGGAAACTGTTATAGGGTTCTCCGCACAAAGTCGAATCAGGTGTTGATATTTCATGATGCGTTTGTTAACTGCTCAACAATCACCTCATACAAACCTACAGTATTAATATATATGAAAAAATGTGACATTTGTAAAACGTTAGCGTTCTACGCCATTATTGGTTCATTAAAGAACACGATGGAAATTCATCAGTTACACACTGCGCACGACACGTGCTCTGAGCAGATCTGCACGTGACCATGATGACATCACTGCGCTGCGTACTGCAGCATGTTGTGTAACAACACAAGACTAGTGTTTAAAAAAAAAAAAAAAAAAAAAAAAACAGGCTTCATTTAAAACACTTTTTATTCTTCTTCTTCATCAAAATATTGTTACAACACAACATTAAAGATCCATATAAAACACTTGGTCTTTGTTTATTTTAAAACCTGGTCCGTCGCTAAGGTTCTGCTCGGAGCTCGGACCGGCTCTAGATGTCCGAGGTGTTGACTGCTGGGGTTAGATCACAGATCAGTGTGCTGGAACATGGAGCTTTTACAGTGATCTGAGCACAAAAACACACACATACACATCACACAGTGTTTATAATGCACATGTAACACAGTTTAGAAACATCGTGCAAGAGAGACAAGAACAAAATGAATGTGAGATTAATTTTTTTTAAATTTATTTTACGAACTCTTTGAATCCACCAAGTAATAAAAAAGTTACACATAGTAATAAGTTCACATGCTAAAGCTAATATACTCTAACAAATTTATAATTTAAAGGAAATGTCAAAAAGTAAAATACAATCAAAAAGTTAAAAGATCAGTTATTTTATTTCCGAGTCGTATAGATTTATTGTATACATTTCTGTTCACACACACCGAGTGTATGCATGTAATACAAAGTTGTCTTAATATTTGGGAATATTTCTGCCCACACTGTGCACATCATTAAACTATTAGTCATGAACATAATACGCTTTATATAATGACAATTTCCTTTGAAAAACAAAAAAAACAAAAACAATGTCAACATGTATGCAACTATAGGCATCCATCAATAGCTTTGTGTGTATCATGGAATGTTTTCTTAAAAACAAGCTTATAAATATATTTAATAGCATTTTTCAGTTTTAGGCAAAAATGATTTGAGTTCACATTACAATAAAATCTACACTAAAATGGTGTATTGTATATTAACACAGTCTGAAATAAGACACCAGTTTGCATTCTTATGAAAAACACGGAAAAACTGTAAAATACTACTACTAATAATAATAATTCTTGGTTTTGTCAGCGGTGAACAAATAAACCTGCTTTAAACATTTTTCAGATAAAACCTGATCAGCGACCGGAAAAAGCCACAAACACTAATCTAAACACATTTTCTAAGATGTTTGTTTAGTTTTTTCTTTACTGATTTTATCATCAAATACAAAAACAAATACGACCTTGAATTACGCTGTAATGATGACCTCAGAAATATCTCAGCAATTAAATCATTAACAGATAAACTCTCGAAACTATGAAGATTTTACGATAAATTATATATTTCTGCACTTACTGATCAGCTTTCGCTCACAGGAACGTTCACTGTTCAAGCGGACTGCTTCACTTTAAATAATAACGCTTTATAATAATAATCTTTTATCGTTTAAAACTGATTCTGCAGTTATTTTATTAAAAATGGATACAGTGAGTAGGATACAGTGTGTGCTCTCAGAGAGTGTAGGCCTATTTCTAGGAACGCCCAATTAAATAAATAAATAAATAAATAAAAGAGAAGCATGACTTAGCATGGACGTAAGCTCCTCTCAAGCTATGCTGAATGCTAGCGCTAAGTCAGACCATGCTTCCTGGACACCGTCCACCTCCATGCTGAAGGAGGACATGAAGCAAGAGGAGGAACATTCAAATTGTATGTCTAATTTTATTACTAGACTAAGAAAATATATATTTTTTAATTATTGAACATATTAATGTTTACTGATGCAGATAAAAAAAAAAACTGTAATTAAACAAACAAAAATTCTTTCTGTTGAACTTTAGAAAAATCAAACGTCGTCACAGTGTTTATCCGTTCGGTAGGTGATGTCACATGACTTGTTTTATCACGTGTCTCTGGTACGATCTGCAAAGCTGAGTTTAACATCAGAACAAAAAGAATGCGTTGTGTACTGTGAGGAGAAAAAATATGGTTTATTTTTTGTTTCAGCTGCATCGCTTTTGACAAAGAATAAGAACAAACAGTGATGGAGATCAAGTCTTAGTAAAGTGGAGTCCAACAAAAGAGGACGAAAAACAAACCTAATTTATGATGAAATGTCTAATGTTGAAACAAAATCATTTCAGAATTTCATTAAATATTAACAGTAGGTTTTTGTAAAGAAATTATGTAAATACTTTTACAGTAAAACAATCAGTTTGAGGTGCGTGCGGCCCCCTCACCGTGTCACAAACACAGCGAAAGTTCCAGAAAGTTCCTTACTCAGCTTTAGCCTTGAGTCCCTAAGTGATATCTAATGAACGTCCCGGTGCAGAGTCATGTGACAGTCTGGGAATCCATGTGCCCGTGGCATCCGTTCCAAAATGGTGGCGTGTCGAGTCGCTTGTGACAGAACGAGCTCATTTAAAAAAAAATATATATATTTTTTTTAAAAAAGCTTGTTTTATATGATTTAAAGTTTTTCATAATACTTAACAATTCTACTGAATTAATGACATGTTCTACGTTTAACATGTTTAGACTGAATTTATTGAACAAATTGATATAAAAATGAAGAAAATTCTGCTGTGACAAAAAACAAACTAACATATTTCCAGTTTTTGCTTCAAATCAGGTGAATAGAGCACTAAGGTGGACTTTTATATACGCAAGAGGTTTTTTTTCCCCCCCATTATAAACCATCCAGAAGGCTGAACAGTTAAATAATCTGCTGTGATTATTATGTGTATTTATGTGATTAAAAATGAGTTTTAATTAAGACTCCTCCTCAGCGCGCCTCCTTTGTTTGCTGGGACTGAAATGATTGCTCACGTGAATATGAGCGAGTAGAATTACGACTGTAACGATGAAAATGGCAATTTTGAGGTTAAAATCGATATGATGCACGTTGTGGCGGCGCGACCTCGACGTGACGTTTTTCTGCGATCGCAGCTGCTTACGATGGAAACGTGAATGAAATACAACATATTCATCTGTTCTTTTTTTTTCTCCCCATATGATGATGTCATCGACGATCAGAAAACGTCTCTGGGAAGGGTAAAGGCATCGCCTTTTGTTTTTATGCAAGAATTTGGAGAGAGTTTAAGATGTTACGCTACGACAGTAAGTTCGGGAATATTTGTGATGAGTCTGAAAAATCAGGTGACGCTCATGAAAGCGAAATGAAAATTCTGTGATTTGTTGGGAAAGACAGGAAATTAAGCGCTAGTCGATAATCAACGTAAAATTATCAATATAACGAGCTTCTGAATAAGTCGTTTCTACTTTTGTTTTTATTTTATAGATTTCTTTTTATAAAATCCATTATTTAACCGTGTTTAATAATAATAATAATGAAAAAAGGTGTACATTCATCGGCAAAATTATAAATTGTTCCTACATTTTATTAAGGAATACTGAGTTTATTTTTTATTTCTCTTTAAAATATATATATATTTAAATTTCCTTATACTAAATTTTACAAAGTAAAAAAATAATAATAATAAATCACAGTTTGATATAGTTTATAGGTGTATGTCAAAAAAAAATTAAACGATGTCGTTCAACAAAGTTAATATTAAAATCTTTATCATCAAATACAGCATCTAGAATATAAAAATAAATAAGTAAAAAACTCCTAAAACATGAATAAACGTTATGACATCATGATATAACAGTAAGCACGGTGTACAAACACGAGTGCAGTAACAACAACTACAGACAATCAGATATGATCTGTGTGTTCAAGGTGGAGGCAGTGTGCGTGCTTGCGTACGTGTGTGTGCATGCATGCATGCATATACTCATATATACCTGACACTTCGCTACACAACTTCTGGGCCACGTGCTCGTCTCCCCGAGCGAACAGAGCGATGATGTCGTCTTCCAACTCCTCCACGACGGTTTCACACTGAAACACATGTCTGATTTCACTCCACAGCAAACAAAAACAAAAACTCTGCACATTCCAGGGAGCGTGCGAGGGCGAGTGGGCGGCCATCTTTAACGCTCTAACGTGTGCAGGGCTGCCATCTTGGAAAGCTCGAGAGGTTTAAGGATCTGTTTCTTACAAACGAATTACGAGATTATACAGAATCATCATCATTTACGCACGTAAACATTTTCAGAGAAAGAAAAGTCAAATAAAAAAAAAAAATAAAAAAACTCAACACTAAGTTTTTATCTGAATGCAGATACTTTTTGACAAAAAATAAATACAAATAATTGCAGGTTCACGGGAAAACAAGGACTGGAGCGACTTTCCCACCTGCAACGCTTCACGTCCAGAGACGGAGCACACAGGAGGGGTCACACAAAGCGTCTCACTACAATGTCCGGCACTGAAAGCCATTTAAAATTAAATCAAGCCTGAAGTCACTGAAACGTGAACATGTGCTCTTTCTGTATAAACAAATCACTTTAATTTGTTTGCTTCCAAAAACACTCTCTCACTTTCCTTCTTTATTTATTTACTTTTCCTTGTTATATTTCTATCTCAGAGCTCTGAAACCAAAGACACTATCAACCCGGTAAGATTGTTTAACTACATGAATTAAAATTTCTTTACCTGGACCAAAAACACACACAAAGTTCCTTTAAAAGATTTAAATATACAAATTTGTGACCCAACCGAATTCAACATCTTTAATTTTATTTGTAATTATTTTTAAGTGCATGTTTTACTAAAGAGATGAATTTGGTTTAGTCACTAAATTTATTTATTTAACTCTGGAGAAGGAAAACGTTTCTCTAAAGCAGTTACTCAGCAACATTATGGGAAAAAAATAGGAAAAAAATTTACTCACAGCAAACTTTAAAGAATTTGAACCTTCAGGTCCGGAGAACTTAAAATTGTTTAAATCTGGAAAGTTTCTGCCATCGCCGCTCCTCGGTGCGAATCTCTTGTAGCTCTGCTGTTTGGTCTCGGGGTCCTCGTACAGCGCATAATCGTTCATGCTGTTACAAACTCCGTCCAGCAGCTCGGACAGGTGAGTCTCAGAGCGAGCCAGGGGAACCTACAAACCAACATAAAAAAATATATTTTTTTCATTTCAAATGCAAAAAAAAAAAAAAAAAAAGTAATAATGATAAATATAATAATAGAAGGGCACAAGGGTCACGCTGATGACCTTTTCCTTCCGTTCTTATTGAGCGGAGCGGAGAAACGCGTCCATGGTGCAACCGCGCTGACTTTTAACCTGCGCCCCCGAAAAAAGTTAGGAGAACAAAACAAAACAAAAAAAATAAATGAGGCAGTGGCGTCTAGACAGGTCAAGGTGCAGCACTGCTCCCGCCCTCGGGGCCTCCCTCCGGAAGGGCGCAGGGGAAGGGGGCAGGAGAAGAGAAAGGAGTGCTGCCCAGGGGGTAAGCGGCAGGGAGGGGCGGTTGTCAACAGCAGCCAAGTGCAGGGTAAACAGCGCTCTCTCTCCTCCACCCTTGGCTGATCAAAGCAGGAAGTTTCTCCCTGTCATCCCGCTGAAAAAGGGGAGCAGGGGTGAGGAGGCATGGAGAGGAAAGTAGAGTAGGGGGGGCATTAGCAGAAGAAGAAAAAGGATAAGGGGGGGGGGGGGGCTGTATTTAGGGGCAGGTTGTGGATGAGCTGCATTTTTTTCAGCATGTAGATATGACCCCGGCTGCCCCCTTTCACACACAGTATGGACCCTTCCGGTCTCATTACATTATAGAGGTGCTTTTTTTTGGTCTTCAACACACCCCATCTTTCCATCCATATCAACCTCCCCCCCCTTCCCCTCCCTCCATCAACCTCCTCTTCTTCTCCTCCGAGGATCCGCGACACAAAGAAGCTTCCGTGGCTCACCGCCATCTGGTCACAAAATAAGACAAAAGGTCCCGGGGAAGAAGGACAGCGACCCGTGCGCTCATCCCTCCCGGTTTTAATTAAAAAAAAAAAAAAACAAACAAAAAAAAAACACACAGTCGGATGGACAGAGCGAGAGAGAGAGAGAGGGGGGGGGGGAGATAAGACAGGATACAATTGACTTGGAGTATGAATTAAGGAATGACTGGCTCCAGTCGCTCCACAGGAACAGGAAGATGATAAAAATAAAATAAAATACAAAGGCTGCATTGTGTTCTGGGAGATTATTGTGGAAAATGAAACAACATGTGGACGAAGCGAGTTTAGCGTGAGAATAAATCTGATAAAACATCTCTGGTTGTTATCATCACTATTATACGCCAACTCATTAAAGTAGTCCGAATTTCAGCGCCGTGAGCTTTGTTGCTGCCTCGCGCTCGTCATCGGGGAAAAAATGGTGGGGAATTTAATTCGTGGCCGTAACAGTCGGAGGGGTTTGAATAGGGCCTGTCAATAAAGAATTTCTGCTAGGATAAAGGAGGGTGTGTGTGTGTGTGTGTGTGTGTGTGTGTGTGTGTGTGTGTGTGAGAGAGATGGAGAGAAAGGCTTCTCGAGGATGCCACCCTTCACTGATTTCGCCTCAATGGAGGAGCGGCCCACATCAGGAGTGGAGCACTTTGAGGAAATTTAACCAAAAAAAAAAAAAAAAAAAAAAAAAAAAAAAAGAGAAAGATGACCAATTTACCGATTATCATAAAGTAGATTAAACACTGTCGCGAATCAGATTCCGAACAGCATAAGAGCTAACACTATAATCACTCTAGTGAGCGACAGGCGGTCGTTCGGTCTAGAATTACTATTACTATTATAATATAAGAATTCGGTCTATAAGAAAGCTATAAGAATTACTCAAGTCTATGCAAATTACACACAACGTACACATAAACAAAAACATCTCGAATCATTCGGCGGGAAAAATCAGATCCTGTTAGCGGTCTCATTCTCATTGAGACAGTAAAAAAATAAAGCTGTGAAGGAAGAGTAGCAGAAGTTGCTGGTGTCTCTGGTGAGCGTGTAAAGCTAGTACAGTTAGCTCACTTCGCTAACCTGAGGCTAGTTTCAAACATGAGCGCGTAACATCTGAAGCACATGACTGAGGAATGAGTGGCTGCATTTTGTATTTATTTCTAGTAAACTTAAGAAGCTGGGCAAGACTACTAAAAAGTCTAGGCGGGAAAAAAAGCTGACCACGCCCACAACAAGTGATTCGTCACCTGTGAGTATGACCGTACTGTACTGTGACGGTGTTATTGTTGGGGTAATTTGTTCTAATGAGAAAATTCCATTAAATCTGTGAAGACTCACGGAAAACTCGTTAAAATCGTCTGCATGACATCATCGTCTAAATGTTAATACTTAACTTTTAAACTGATGAGTTTACAGCTAGAAATAAATGAGCATTAACCTGAAGCTGTGATGTTCTGAGTTGTAGGGCCTCACGAAACCTTAAAAATAATTTCTCAGTCGTTACCCAGAGCGTCAACAAACTGGTTCCCAGTTAAAGAGAGAGAGTGGAAAAGGCAGTCCAGAGTAAACACTTGTTATTCATCCGAGGCTGCGATCAAAAGGAGATTAACCCTGAATCAATAGGCGAGTAGGCACCTAATGACGCTCCCTGCAGAGCCGGGGTCGGGGCAGAGAGTTCATCGGGTCTGACCTTTAAAGCCTGACACCATGGTTAAAGAGGAAACGGTTAAAACTGAACCAATCCCCCCCCCCCCCGCCCCCCCCCCCCTTTTTTTTTTTAACATCAGCAAGTGTTACAAGCCTCTGGATCAGCAAACAGCACATGGGGGGGTAAAGGGGCGGGGCAGCTCAAAAAGAAAAAAATACATTAGCTAATTAATTAATAAAACTTAATTAAACTTGATTAAAGACTGTGATTTAAGAGATTAAGTGTAACAGGATAATTTGCAAAAAAAAAAAAAAAGGTTAAATCAAGAATTTAAAACGGTTTGGGCGATATGGCAAAAAAGTAATCTCGATAGTTTTTGGCCCATATTGAACGGTAACGATATATATTTCGATATAAGCTGTTAATGCTGCCAGCTTTAAAAGAGTATCCCAACAATGACTGAAGCCATAAAAATTAAAGGGTTCATTAAATTACATTTTAAAGTATAGTTTATTAACAAAAACAGACGACAGATTTGGCCTTAAAAATTAAGATACTATACGCACATGCTCAGAATCTTTACAAGGCAAAGATTTTTAATTAAAAAAATACTTGTTTGTGATGATAAAAAGTATCTTGTGATGATATATTACAATGTTTTGAGATTTTTAATGATGAGAAACAACATTTAGACCACACACACTAGGGGTGTCTTTTTATCCCACAATTCAGAGTTAAATGAAGGCTATTTCACACGGCCCCAATAAACTGACATAATGGCTTAAGCATGCAATGACAACAAAAATGGAATGAATTATGAGAAATTATCACGTTATTTATGTAGAACAGATGCATTACTCACTTTTTAAAACATTAACGTCATGTAACATGCTTAATATATATGCATATTTATTCAATAGCGTCAAGTAGGTCTAGATGATCATTTATTTATTTATATCTGCCTTTACAGCGCACAACCACACGCAAATTGGTGTTTGTTAGAGCAGTGTGAATACAACAGCATTTTCTAAATTATGCAGTCAAACGTGATAGCCTTAAATGCTGTGAAATCGCAGGATATGTTATAAATCCTCATAAGCTGTTTTAGCACTGAAAACTTTAACTTTAGTAAATGCTTAATTTACCAATGGTTAGATGCAGCTATCAATCTGGGCCAGGACAATTTCACTTTTAATACAGGTCCTTCTCAAAAAATTAGCATATTGTGATAAAGTTCATTATTTTCTGTAATGTACTGATAAACATTAGACTTTCATATATTTTAGATTAATTACACACAAACTGAAGTAGTTCAAGCCTTTTATTGTTTTAATATTGATGATTGTGGCATACAGCTCATGAAAACCCAAAATCCCTATCTCAAAAAATTAGCATATCATGAAAAGGTTCTCTAAACGAGCTATTAACCTAATCATCTGAATCAACTAATTAACTCTAAACACCTGCAAAAGATTCCTGAGGCTTTTAAAAACTCCCAGCCTGGTTCATTACTCATAACCGCAATCATGGGTAAGACTGCCGACATGACTGCTGTCCAGAAGGCCATCATTGACACCCTCAAGCAAGAGGTTAAGACACAGAAAGAAATTTCTGAACGAATAGGCTGTTCCCAGAGTGCTGTATCAAGGCACCTCAGTGGGAAGTCTGTGGGAAGGAAAAAGTGTGGCAGAAAACGCTGCACAACGAGAAGAGGTGACCGGGCCCTGAGGAAGAATGTGGAGAAGGACCGATTCCAGACCTTGGGGGACCTGCGGAAGCAGTGGACTGAGTCTGGAGTAGAAACATCCAGAGCCACCGTGTACAGGCGTGTGCAGGAAATGGGCTACAGTTTGCAAATTTTGCATGTCATTCGGAAATCAAGGTGCCAGAGTCTGGAGGAAGACTGGGGAGAGGGAAATGCCAAAATGCCTGAAGTCCAGTATCAAGTACCCACATTCAGTGATGGTCTGGGGTGCCATGTCAGCTGCTGGTGTTGGTCCACTGTGTTTTATCAAGGGCAGGGTCAATGCAGCTAGCTATCAGGAGATTTTACAATACAATACATGTTTATTTATATAGCACATTTAAAAACAACTAGTGTCGACCAAAGTGCTTTACAAAAGCAGTCAAGACAATACACAAATAAAAGCATTTAAATAGTAATTTTTGTAAATAATAAAAGTGAAATTTAAGTTAAGGAGTATTGAACGCCTTAGAGAAAAGGTATGTTTTCAAAGCAGATTTAAAAACTGACAGGGTTTGAGCAGACCTGATATAAATCAGAAGGCTATTCCATAACCTAGGACCAATTACCGTAAAAGCGCGATCACCTCTATTTTTTAGTCTAGTTCTAGGAACATAAAGAATGTCAGAATTACTTGATCTGAGTAATCTCGACTGTGTGGAAAGATGTAGTAAATCGGCTAGATACCGTGGAGCCTGATTCCGTAGGGACTTAAAAACAAATAACAAAACTTTAAACTCAATTCTATATTTGACCGGTAACCAATGTAGTGAAATCAAAACTGGTGTAATATGCTCACAATTACGCCTCCCTTTAAGGAGCCGGGCTGCAGCATTCTGAACCAACTGCAATCGTGCAACACATTTCTGGGGGGCACCAATATACAAAGAATTACAATAATCTAGTCGTGACGTTACGAAAGCATGCATGACAATTTCAAAATTCTTAACGGACAGAAAAGGCTTAACCTTTGCTAAAAGACGAAAATGGACTTCACCACAGCACATATCTGCTTGTTAAATTTAAGGCTGTTATCGATTAAAACCCCCAGATTCCGAACACAATTGGTACTGTAAGGTAGCAAAGTATCAAAATCGAGGTCATGAATGCTATGATCATTTGAGCCAAACAAAATAATTTCAGTCTTGTTTTCATTAATACTTAAGAAATTACTAGCAAGCCAGAGTTTTAATTCATCCAAGCAATCTAATATAGGCTTTAAGGCAAACCTATTGTCACGTTTTAAAGGGAAATATATTTGTGTGTAGTCAGCGTACAGATAAGATACGCCATATCTAGATAAAATAGTCCCCAAAGGGAGCATATAGAGGTTAAACAGTATCGGACCAAGAATAGAGCCCTGAGGGACACCAGAACTTAAAAGTATATCAGAAGAGAAATTGGAGCCAAGGCATACAGAGTAGCTCCTATTAGTTAAATATGAATGGAACCATTGTAGCACCGTACCTCGGAGGCCCACACATGTTTCCAGACGTGATAACAGAATACTGTGATCTACCAAGTCAAATGCTGAACTAAGGTCTAACAGGACTAAAGCCACAGACTGCCCAGAATCAGTAGTCAGCATTACATCACTCATAACTCTTAATCCATTTTGGAGCACTTAATGCTTCCATCTGCTGAAAAGCTTTATGGAGATGAAGATTTCATTTTTCAGCACGACCTGGCACCTGCTCACAGTGCCAAAACCACTGGTAAATGGTTTACTGACCATTGTATTACTGTGCTCAATTGGCCTGCCAACTTTCCTGACCTGAACCCCATAGAGAATCTGTGGGATATTGTGAAGAGAAAGTTGAGAGACACAAGACCCAACACTCTGGATGAGCTTAAGGCCGCTATCGAAGCATCCTGGGCCTCCATAACACCTCAGCAGTGCCACAGGCTGATTGCCTCCATGCCACGCCGCATTGAAGCAGTCATTTCTGCAAAAGGATTCCCGACCAAGTATCGAGTGCATAACTGAACATAATTATTTGAAGGTTGACTTTTTTTGTATTCAAAACACTTTTCTTTTATTGGTCGGATGAAATATGCTAATTTTTTGAGATAGGGATTTTGGGTTTTCATGAGCTGTATGCCACAATCATCAATATTAAAACAATAAAAGGCTTGAACTACTTCAGTTGTGTGTAATGAATCTAAAATATATGAAAGTCTAATGTTTATCAGTACATTACAGAAAATAATGAACTTTATCACAATATGCTAATTTTTTTAGAAGGACCTGTATATAGTTGTGTACCTGCTAGGTGTTGTATAGTTCATATTTGCTGGGCCAGAATGGTTTAAGCCACCAAAATAACGTTTTATTGATAAACTGCGCAGCTTTCGTCAACGTGAACACTCCCGTTAGTAACGAGGTGAATAAGGAGCTAACTTCAGCCGAAGAATGAGACGCTGCACAATAAGAAGCCGAACCAATCGGAAGCTGTGAATAAGGAGCTAAACTTCAGCCTCGTGTGCTTAGGGGCATCATATCTTTCGCTAGAAAGTTAGAAACGGCCCTGGTTATATCCTTGCTCCTTTTGGAACACCTTTCATAAGGTGTAATGGCCACAAAAGAAGACATGATCTAGTAGCAGGAGTAGCATTGGCCCGCATTTTCATGCTTTCAGTGTGGTCGTGTGGGTGATGTGTTCATATAACGGAGTTCGTACTACCTTTTTTGTCGACAATTTCAACACTTTGGATAATAACTCGAGGTTAGATTCACTTTCGTCGCTGCTTCCACTAATTTTTCGCGGTTATACGGCGTAAAAAGAAAGAAAAAAAAAACGTTGCATGCAGCTTTTTCTTGCCGTTCAAATCCCAACGAACGCAAGGAAAACACTTCTAGTTCCTTTTCTTCGCGTTCATTTTATGCTTCGGAGGAACGGATATGTCCCATGATCCTACATGCTGTACACAGGGAAATGCGGGAAAAAAAGGCAAAATAAAGAGAGTGAACCCAGTAGCCGGGTTTTTTTTTCTCTCTCCCTATGTCGCCGTATTACGAGAATGTTTAAAACAATAAGATTAATGTCTAGTGTAGCAAAATGGTCTATCTAATATACATATATTCTTCTTTTAATTATTATTATTGAGACAACAAAAAAAGGATAAAATACACAAGAGGATCGAAATAATGTACAAACCGAAGTCTAGAAGTCTATTATTCTTCTTAAGTTGAATTAATTTAAGAGAATTTAAAATTGAGGTCATTCTTAATAACTGAATGTCAGTGTATTTTTTTTTTTACTAATATATATATATATATATATATATATATATATATATATATATATATATATATATATATAGATTGATTTACATAAAATAAGGTTTAAATGTCAAAATTAAAGATCATTAAACTATGTGGCTATTGCATTTTTTATAGGTTACTTTTATACATAAATAATACCCTGATTTATGGTTTTATATAGTTAAGCAAAACATCAAATTAAAGCGCCCAGCTGTATCCGATTAATCGAGAATAATAATAATAATAATAATAATAATAAT
>CM060105.1:32351457-32506457 GCA_030522415.1 Channallabes apus | reverse complement strand
TTAACTTTAGGGACGGGAATCACCAGGGACCAGTCGATACGATATCATCACGATATCTCAGTGACGATACGATCTGCATCGCAATTCTATAAGTCTCAAGTATTCTGAATTGTTTTATTTTTTAAAAGAAGATTTTGTTACAATTTAGGGATGCTCATATTAACTGTTTAACCGTTAACCGAAAGAATGAATTTTGACCGATTATTACTATGAGTTAAACGGTTGAAAACAAAAAAAATATATATATATATATATATATATATTCATTCATCTTCTATACCGCTTTATCCTTCTATTCAGGGTCGCGGGGGCCTGGAGCCTATCCCAGGAGACTTCGGGCACTAGGCGGGGTACACCCTGGACAGGGTGCCAATCCAATATATATATATAGATAGATAGATAGATAGATATATATATATATATATAGGCACACTTATTACTCTTCCCCCAGAAATGCCCCCGAAATCCATTTATTATTCTTCCGCCTAAAACTTTGGACCGTTTCTTGCCCCGCAGCTTTGAGACGACCCTCACGTATGTTACACCGTTTCGTGCGGCTCGATCGGGAATGGTGTGCTATCGCTTTTGGTGGAGATTTAAAAAAAATAAAAACTAGACAGTTTGTGGTTTGAGGCAGGCCTGCTATTTTTTTTAACCGAAAAAAAACTTAGTAGCCAATGTATGAAAAAAATTGCCTACCTGCAACCTTCAAAAGTATTTCAGCTTGTTTTCGTTTTGTAATCTTAATTTGTTATTTAAGTAAAAAATATTTAGTGCAGGCCTATTTATTTTATTCTTTTTATTTATAGTACTTTGTTTTTCTCTCGTGTGTGCTGTTGTTCGCACATGTTAAAATAAAAACTGAAAGAAATGTTTGTATATTTAATCAGACACTCCTCAGTTCTATTTTCATTTAATTCTAATCGGATCAGTTAACGGTTAATGTTTGGATAACGAACGCTGGTTGTCGGTTGGGAAAATTAATCGAATTGAGCATCCCTATTACAATTATAAACAAACTTCAAGTCATATGTTGCACTGGAGACTCCTTCCATAAACACTCCCCGTACAGTGTATTTAATCAGTTTAATATTACTGCATCCTGTGTTTGTGCACATCCCTGTGAATGACCTGTTGCTATGGAAACATTAAAGTATTAGAACGAGCTCATTAATACGAACCTGCACTAGTTTCTGAGCTGCTTTTACAGAGAATTAATCACCACCTTATGACCAATCAGAATTCTGTACTTCTCAGTCCGAGAACATTTTGCATTACAAAATCGAACCGACCCGAAACTTACCTGAGCAGTAGAGCACTTCGTCTCTCTTCCCGTCTGCCGTTCTGGACACGACCGCCATCAAGACAAACACAAAGCTGATCCACTGCACCATACTGAACTCCTGCAGAGGAACAGGAACGGGGACAAGAGGAGGTGAGAACACACAATATGAGTAATGCGCCGTGTTCATATAAACTCTCAGGTACAAATAAGTTGTGTAGCGTGTGATTTGTGACACAGCCCGAGACTCATTCACACCATCTGCACCGTTCCCTGAAACTCATCCACTTTAAAATATGATTTGAATGGAGTCGAACTTGTAAACTTTGTTAACTTAATTCCTCCAGGCACACTAACACAATTTTTAAAGAAACCCAGCAGGTGGTTTGTTCCAAACATCTTAAAGATCTAAGCACAGATCTCCTGAGGATGTCGGCTGCCTCAAACCCTTCCGTCTCTTCATGTGATCCCAGAAAGACTCAATTATGTTTAGATCAGGACTATGTGGGGCCAGATCATCACCTCCAGGACTCCTTGTTCTTCTCTACACTGAAGACAGTTCATAATGACATTGACTGTATGTTTGGCATCATTCTCCTTCTGCAGAATAATTTCAGTCAGAAACATTTCAATCGGACACCTCCCAGATGGTACTGCATGATGGGTAATTATCTGCCTCTATCTCTAAGCACTGAGGACTAGGGTTGGGTATCGATTGGTTTTTTTTCGATACCGGTGCCAAATCGATACTTTGAAAACGGTACCGGTGCCAAAACGGTGCCTGAACCGATACTTTTAAGCCAAAAAATTATAGTGGATGACTCAAGAATGAATTTTTATTGAACAAAAAATTTTATGCTTAAAATTTAACAATATATTAAAAGTTTAAAGTATATATGAATATGTAAGCTTCAAATTTTAGCAATTCTTTTGCAGAAATTTCACCATATTTGCCTTTTCTGGCAAAATACGACACCTTTCCTGACTTATTGCCCTGCACAGGACATGCATAGCCTTCTTTACAATGGTAAATGGGGTCACTGTTGTAGTACTACTAGTACAGGCTGGAAAGCCATAATTATAAACAGAATCCATGTTACATTAGTATTTTACAAATCGTTTGACTATTTGTTAGCATGAATGCAAGATTTGCATTTTGCTATTAACATTACATTATCCTACTACTAACCTGCGGAAAGTCTGCTGACGTCATCATAATCGGTGACTCCTTTTTGCTACAGTTGATATAACTGGGACTGAGGGTCGCCCACACTGATAGCGCCAGCTGTTGTCCACAAGCTGTTAAACACGGTGCCTCCCTCTGCTTTTAACTTTATTCCGTCTGCCCTCGAATGTTTCATTAGATTTGACGTGTTTCCGCCTTTACACGCAACTGCTGTGAAACATTCGCTGCACGTCGCCGTGTCGGAATCCTTTCTTGTGAAATATAGCCACACTTTCGACTGTTTAGTTTTAGGCATTTTAACATGAGTTGTTTAATTTAGCATGCTAAGCTATCGGTAGGCTGCCTGCTGCCGTCAGAGCGAGTGTAACGTTAGTTACTGCATTCACGCACATGTCGGATGGTCCCTCATTTCCGGATGATTTGTGCTTTAAATTTTTTTATTTAATCTAATAAACGATTAATCTACAAAAATATATGAATCTAGAGAACAAATATTTCAATCGACAGTTCAGGCATTTAAGTGGCACCGAAATGAGGCACCGAAATTCGCGTTCTGTTTCGGTCCGGTACATACCGGTTCTATAGGTACCGGTGCCATATTGGCACCGGGTTTCGGTACACAACCCTATTGAGGACTGCATTGATCCTGACCAAATCTCCAACTCCATTTGCAGAAATGCAGCAACAGACTTTCCTGCAGTGAAGCACAGGAACCTTCACTGTGCTGTTACCTGCAGGCGCTCATTGTTGCACTGCTCACGACCCTGCCCTCCTGCTACAGCTGGTTTCTGTGTTTTTGTGCACAGCTGAGTCGATTATCCTTGTTTCCTTGTCCAAGGTTCGGCTTTTGGGCCACGATTCGTCTGCAAAGACCTTTTTGGCCAGACTTCTCCAGACAGTAGATGGGCGTACCCGGGTCCCACTGGTATCCACCAGTTCTTTGCTGATGGTACTGCTGAACGTCTTCTGATGTCAATACACAGCACATCATGCTTTCTTCCCTTTAAGTTTGCTTGGCTGACCGCTGCGTCTACGGTCCTCAGTTTCATTGAACTTTTTTTACAATAGCTTGAACTGAAAGTCTTGAAACCCAAGTCTGCTTTGAAATTGTTGCTTAGGAGAGACCTTACCGATAGCCGTGGTGTATGACCTACGACATGAAACTGTCTTCTACAACCTCACCTTAGTAGCAGAGTTTGTCTCTTTCTCACCCAAGTTTAAGCTCCATGAACCCTGGATCGGGAGGAAACTTCCTGAACCCTGGATTTTGGAGGGGGGGGGGGGGGACTCCTGGGGTAAAACACATCGGCCTGTGCGACATGTGAAGCTAAACGCTGCGATAAAAAAAAAAAAAAAAACAGATCCACCAGGCTGGTGTACACACACTCGCAGACTTCGGAGTTAAAACTGATTTACTTCAAAAAGGATTTGCAATAAAATATAATGATAATTTAAATGCAATAATAGTCCATTTACAGATTATATATTAGTTGATAGTTGGTATAAGTAGTTGGCAGCTGTGCCTCATAGTTCTGCTTACCTGTAACAGGTGCAATGTAAATTTATTTAATTAAACTACATAATCGTGTTAAAGGTGTTATATTTAATTAAACCTGTAAACTGTCGCGCTCGTGTACATCTTGCGCTCGGTGTCAGCTAACCTGTAAACTCCTGTCTCAGGTGAGAGAGAGAGAGAGAGAAAACTTTTCCCTGTTATTAAAGGAAGCGATTTAAATACGACTTTAAACACAAAGTTAAGTAATAAATACACACCTGTCGAACAGAAACTGTCCGTCGTTCTGTGTGTGTGTTCCTAAAACAGGACGTGCAGGTTCTCCGTACAAACAGGTAGACTTTACCCTACGTGCCGGTCTGAGGCGCTGCCACGACCCACAAGCGTGCTGACGGGGGCGGTGACTGACACACCAACCAGCCAATAGTGTAGCTCCTCTGGGCTGGCTGGCCAATGAGGCGGAGGCTAAAGAGTCACTGAGTACCCGGATGGATAATGAACCGGCCAGTGAAGAAATTCAGGTTTGTGGAATGAAAAATGATTCATTTAGTCGATTCATTATGGTCGGTACACTTAACAGTGATTCGTTCCTGTTCGTACAATTAGTGTTAATTACAGAGTTAGTTAGTGTATTACAAAATGGTTTATATAATAACAACAACAACAACAACAACAATAATAATAATAATCATACGTTTATATTTATAAAATAGTACTTTATTAATCCCAATGGAAAATTGTATCGTTACAGCAGAGTAGTAACGAGTAGTAAGAGTCGTTTTAAAGTTTGTTTACAGGGTGTACAAAATGTTCAATATAGTAAGACATGGCATATTTCAGTTGAATTTATACTTTTGATCAGTGGCGGTTCTACACTGAATTGCTCCCTGGGCGAGACTCCCTCCCGGCCCCCCCCCCCCTCCTCCAACAAATAAATCACATTTTGTACACACCACACGTTTTATTAAACTACTCATAACTTAAATAAATATACTGTGTACAAACAAATAATATATAAATATAGAATTAATATAGAACAAATCACACAAAAGAAAAATAACTTATTTACTTCACTGCAGAACAGAAACCACAAACTGAAACTAAAATCTGACTTTTCTGGCCTTTCTAGATGCAAAGTCATCAATATTGGCATCATATGAGCTATGCTCCCCTATTGCATGATTTATGCTTATGACAGCACAGGCCAGTGACATTCCTGAGACATGGTTGACCTCAGGTATGTCTTGATTAACCTGAGTTTGGAAAAGCTCCTCTCTGCTTGAGCTACAGTCACTGGCAATGTAAGTGCAATCCTGAGAGCAGTCCAAAAGTTGGGGTAGATCTCAGATAGATCCTTATCGTGCATAAAAGTGATAAGCTCAAAGAAGCTCATGGTTTTTGATGGTAGTCATTGGACACTTTATTAATCTAATATAATCTAATCTAAGGGAGGAACAATTAGCTCCTTGGTTAGTTTACTGCCTCAAATTAAATGCTTTGTCACGTAACAGAGTTACAGCAAATGGAAAATGTCTTTTAAACTATCTACACATATGTAAATTAAACTGGCTATTTACAGTATACTGTAAATATAGTTAATATATTGGCTATAGCCAACATTAACATAATAAACAATGGAAATAAATAACTGTACTTGCAACAGTCTTGCTGCAAAGCATAATTTTGTGGTTACATTTTGTGGTATTTAATAGAAACCATTAGAATTTCTGTGATGGTTTGTAAATTAGGCTTTTATTGTGTGTGTGTGTGTGTGTGTGTGTGTGTGTGGGTGTGTGTGTGTGTTTTAGCAAGGTAAGCATAGCAAGCATCATAAGCAAGAAGGCTAACAAACCTAAGAGTTAACGTTATACCACTAATTAACATAATGACATGAATAACTTAATCATACAGAGAGAACATTGTTATATACCTTTATCTTTTATCCGTTTCTCCTCAACTTCTTTTCTTTCTTTTTTTTTCTAAATTGGGCCCCTGACAGCTTTGGCCTTTTTCTCTCCATCACTGTGTTTATACTTTATAATCGACGATTCGACAATCAGCAGATTTCCCCCAACGCTGTCACTCACGACCAGAAGTCAAGACTAAACCAATTCACCTCCACAAATCGCTTTTATTATCTATTTTTATTTGCCATTTCACACAATTAAATAAATGAAAAAAAGTGCAAATATAATATTTTGAGTTAAATGTGCGTTATTTGTAAGAAAGTCAGGTAGACATAATTTAGCCCACTTCTTGTCCGCTTCAATTGGGAGAGGTGAACTGTACTCTGCGCCCCCCTCCCTCCGTCTCCTCTCCGCTCGCTCAGGGGCGGCGCGAGCACAGGTATCACAGACAATAGAAAACCGCTTAGCGGCACAGATTATTATTTTTTACTCCAGGTTCGCGTGCCGCCCCCCCATGTGACATAAAAAAAATGCCACCTTGGGCGGCTGCCCACTTGGCCCTACCCTAAAACCGCCACTGCTTTTGATATATTTTTAAGTTAATGATATGTTTATGGTAACTTTCTTATAGAACATTTTAGGGGTGGGCGATATACCGGTATACACGGTTAACCGGTAGAAATTTGTCAACCGGTAGAGATTTTGGTCTATCGTCTTAATCGCGGTTGAGATCACGTGATGTTGCACGTTACGTAACCACGCAATACGCATTCACTTACATGGGAAGCCAAACACATCTAAAGTGGGACGAAACTGTGGCACCCAATTGAGCCGGCGTGGGCAGAACAAATATCCAGACCCGGTGGATCGCGCTGCTCGAATCACAAACCTGCGCGACGCTGATAGACGCTGACGCGACCACCGGCCTGCGCAAATAAACCAGATCATCTCTGCGCTATACAGATAGTTGCGCTGCGCTGTTCACTGGGCTGCGCAGATATTTGGTTCAATCGGGCGTAAAAACAATAACAACGAGAGCACACAAAATCCTTATCAACTGTTTATTCTCCTTTATTCACAAAAACAAACTGAAACTCCAAAGTGCGCATGCGCCTTTTGCCTTTCTATGGCAACCCCCGAGGGGATAAAAACCTCACACACATATGCACCTCACGAGGGCCTGTGCATCTAACATTAGCACAATATAACAAAATCAAATTAGGTTTGTTACACATCCAATCGAATAAAAAAAAGATTCAAAGTAAAAAAAAAATGCGGCAAACCTCAGCAATTCACAGTTTATATAAAATTACAGTAAAACAGTTTCTTTGTGTTTGAATTTTTATTTATGCATTTTCAGATACATTGCTATATTATGATATATATCGTTATCGAGGTAGAAAATTGCTTCTACCGTGATAGAAGATTTTGGTTATATCGCCCACCCCCAGAACATTTTAATGAATTGAATAAAAATATGCAATTTCTTTTTGCCAAGTAAATAAACATCACGTTCCATTTTTCAAGCCAATGTCCTACATGAACTCTGTTTTATTTAAAAAGTTTTCTAGAAACTTTACATGGCTTCTTCACTGTAAGTTTACTTTTTACTATTTGCTTACACCGTGTCAACCATGTTTATTCCTTTTATTTCACTTTTATTAGCTAAAGTTCTGATGTCACATGACCTATCACTGTTTTATGTAGCTATTCTGCAAAAACATGATTAAAAACCAAGAATCTATCCTTTGCTTCACATCTGAATGGTGTAGCCATTAAAACATTTTTAGCCAATATATTGGCTAAAATGTTTTAAAGCCTACACAATTCGGATCTGTTCCGTTTTTTTCTTCATCCAGTTACAGTGTTTTTTTGTAACAAAAAAGAGCTTTCTCCTCTGATGGAAACCTGTGTGTGGAATTCCAGAAAGTCGATCAGACTTCATCTTTAAATATTCTACAGGTTTTGTCCAGAAAAGTAGAAAAAACAAAAGCTTTTTAAAATAATAATAAATATAACATTATAGTTATGTAGAAGTCGATGAGTTTGGACTAAACTTTTCTCCATGTTCTGAGACCACGCAGGGACTCAGATATTAAACTACAAATCCATCCTGGTAAGAATTTATCTTCCAGACTGCACAACATCTGATGCACATGGTCCAGCTTTGCCAAACATTACCCGACTGTGAACAGTTTTGGATAAAGCTGCAAATCTAATGCCACCTGCCCCCTGCAATTAAACCATATGGATGAGGCAGAGACTGGTCTTCATGAGCCAATCATTTTGGCATCATAAATTTTGGCATGTTGAAGAGAGATTAGATCTGATATTAAAGAGTCTTATCTGATGCAATGTCGATATTCTATTTATTCATTTAGCGTCACACACTCAACAAGACTAAAATAATTCCTAACTGAAATTTAAATAGTAGGTTTAGGTATTATAAGGTAATCGTATTTGCTTTAAAGTTCACTGTAAAAATAAGACAAAGATTGAATTATGTATTAAATGCAAAATTCAGATTACTTAGATTAATCCAGGTTAAAGTTGAATCTGTTGGTGCAATACAATCTAAGAAGGTGGTGAATTAATTGCAGTATATTTTATTTTATATATAACCAAGTTAGAGAGGTTAGAAAGCAAAGGCATGGATCAGCTAGAGAGAAGTAAAAAGTAAAGGATATCCTATACTGTATATTGTAATACAATAGTGGCTCGGTTTTGGGCATTGGATGAAAACTGAATATTATGTGAGAAGCTTAGTGAGAAGCCCACACCAAGAACTCTTGCATGCAAGACATAGGCATCAGCCTATTATTTACAACTGATGAGACTTTAGTCTAGACTTTAGACTTTAGTTGATGAAATGGTGAACCATGAAATAGTAAAAAAAAAGAAAGAAAGAAAGAAAAGACAGATGCACTAGAATTAAATGCATCAAATGTGCTGCATGAACATTTTTATATTAACAAAAAATTCCTCTCTTAAACAGTGTCAGTAAAATTAAATGAAAAGAACACCCATAGATATTTGTGCTTAATAAATAACACAAAGACTCCCCACCTGCACATCCTGCATCATGAGTAGCTCTGAGTCAGTTAGCTAATCATCTGACAAGCTAGATAATTATCTCCAGCTTCTCTCTGCTTTGTGTTAGTGTCTGACACCAAACAATGCCTTGGGGAGTGACTAGGGTTGTTCCGATTCCGATACTGGTAGCGGAAATGCTGCCGATACCACAAAAAAAGCTGGCATCGGAATCGGCGAGTATTTGAGTCCACGTACCGATCCGATACCATTTTCCTAAACATAACCTATTTATGCCCGCTAGCTTTGCTAGCTTAGCTTACTTACAGAGTGTCACGGCGTGCGCCTGTGATGGGCGTGCGCCCAAATTGATATCTCTCCTCCGAAGCTCACTAGTTAGGCGGCCTCCCTCCCTTTAGGTATGTGAAGTAGCAGGGCAGCAGAATCAGGCAACGGGCCATGAGCTATTGGCGCTATAAAACACAGCGGGGAGTGTAGCTCGGGGTCTGACTGTTGGGAAGCTGGACTTTGCGACGCGGTGGATTTTATGAGAGACAGTGGTACAAGAGCGGGGCGATGTGATGCGCCCCAGAGACTTTAAAAAGGGGGGGGCGCGTGAACGAGCTGCGCGAGCTCCCGCGGCACCTTCACTTCCGCGTAGAGCCCGCCTTCGCATCCCTGCCGCAGAAGGGGAAAAGACCGCAGAGAGCCTTTAACCCTTTCCTTACCCAGTGTTTCTAAATAAATTACCCTTTTTCCTGTAAGACCTCGCCTCATGTCCGTCTTTCATGGTGTCGCCCGTGCACTTAGGGTCGAACCCATTACACAGGGCTAGTATAATTTTACTTAAAAAAGAAATTATATATATATATATATATATATATAAGTATCGGTATCGGGAGGGAAAAAATGGTATCGGAACATCTCTAGTAGTGACACAGCAGAAAGAAAACATAGATAAATCACTTGAAATTTGCTAGATAACCATCTGTGCATAATATAACTTTAACTGTTTTACAGGTATTTCCTGTTTATAAGCTAGCTAGCTCGCTAACTGTTCTTCTCATCTGTACTGCCTTTGCTACTAATGCTAGGCATCAACAAAATAAACATCAAATAATGATTTTCCCCCCAGCTCCAATTTTGAGCAAAAATCTTTTTGCAATAAAAAACATATGATGTTAAACATGTCACACATTAGTGAAAATTAGTTTCTGACTAACTTGCTAACAAATTGTATGTGAATTATCTGATATGAGTGAATCAAAACTGGTTAAAAGATCGATTTTTAGCTCTTTATACAGTTGTTAAACAGCATTTTATGATAAACCCCGGTTAAGGTAGACCGAGGTAAGGTAGTCTCTCTATAAACAGCTTTTTGTGCCGAAACTCCTCAGTAATGTTCGGAGGACGCTTCATTAAATGGACTTTGGTTTGTTTACTGCTGATACTTTGTGTGAAAATAAGCCGTGTTGGTTTAAGATAATTACTGTTTGTCACTGTTCGGCTGTGTGTTTACATGTTTTAATCGGTTTGTATGCAACACTGCTACTGCTAATCAGTGCACTTGTCTTAGGTCTTTGGGACAAACTTTATGTATATAATACAATAATCCTTAACAGAACAGTTTGTTGAAGTGTTACAACACTATGACATTACACAATTTAATATTTAATAGTACTTTTTACTCCATCATGGGATCTGATAAGAACTTTTTTTTGTCTCATTATCAAGAGAGGAACACGCAGAGTCTGGTACAGAGACAACTGTTTATAGCTGCTGTAACATAAGTGAGAACAAGAGCTAAATGTTTGGAAGTTCCACAACATTGAATGTAACTACAAAGCAATAAAAAAAACAACAACGTCTGAGCATTCCTTCATTAATATATTTAACAAAACATAACAACACCACTTTATTTTTCTTATCTCCTGATCCATGCTTCGGTTTTTGTTAATGTGCAGCACATTTATATTATTATTAGATATAAAGAAACACATTTGCTAAATACAACTTCATGCCCTTTTATGTTTTAGTGTCTGTAATTTTTTTTAATTCAAATCTCTCAATGATCTTAATTGTCGTTCAGATGAAAGTTGGCCAATTTAGATTTCACATGAAAAGACATAAACCTGAAAAAGTGTTTTATTCTAAAATGTAGATATCGCAACATGAATTTGACATGGTTACTGACACTACAGATTTTTAGTTTTTTAGGCTTTTACCAAAAAACTATTTAAGCAACAATTTTTACAGGTCATATGCTCATGAAGAAATATGAATAATTATAATTATTATAAATGATTATTGTTTGAAGCAAGACAGTATAACACTGAAAAATTGCCATTTTGGGGTATGTATAAAATTGTCATTGTCATGCGCACTCAAACTCACTTTTGAGCATCCAGCGGGCGAGGTGGAGACCGACACAAAATTGTACCACCTACGACAGGGCGGATTGTCCGTGAGCCATTACACGGCGGTACAGACATCGTGGGGAGATGCCGCTCTCCGGACATCCTACTTCGAGGGGCTGGCTCCCCGGATCAAGGATGAGCTAGCCGGGCGAGAGCTCCCAGCCACGTTGGAGGGGCTGATCCAACTAGCCCTCCGTATTGACCAGCGCCTCCTCTCTCGCCCTAAGCCAGCACCTCGAACCCTGCCGCCTGCTCCCACCTACGCACACACCGTTTCAAGGCCGCCAGCCACCTTCACCACCGCTGTTCCCGCACGTGTCAGATCTCCACCTCCAGCCGTGGTTGACACCGGAGCCGGGGAACCCATGCAACTAGGATGCGCCTCCCTGACCGTGGCGGAACGCGAGAGATGTTACCGCGAGGGTTTGTGTGCCTATTGTGGGTCAGTGGCACACCACCGGGCGACATGCCCATTCCGCCCGGGAAATACCCATCCCCGGTGAGCGAGAGGAAAGACTCACCGGGTACCATCCACCTCTCCGCAACAACTGACATCACCAATTCTCGCGTTACGGTCCAGGTAATCCTCCACATTCGTCACAAACGGGTCCGAAGTACCGCGTTCATCGATTCCGGTGCCGCTGGTAACTTCATTGACTCTACTTATGCCAAAGAGTTGGGGGTAAAGATTGAGGCATTATCACAGCCTATTAGAATCACTTCCGTCGACGGCCGGCCCCTTTCGTCCAGCCCCCTCACCCAACAGACCCAACCCGTCATTCTCCGCCTCGGCCAACACCAAGAACGTATCCAGTTCCACCTCACTCCCATCGCCTCTCCTCCTCTCATACTGGGATACCCCTGGCTGCTCCAGCATGACCCCTTAATTTCCTGGACACAGAGTCGGATACTCCAGTGGGGGCCGACCTGCACCGAACTCTGCCTATGGGCTCAGGCTGGGACGTGTTCCACGGAGTCCGAGGCCCCCGACGTCGACATCCACGCCATTCCACCACCTTATCGGGACCTGGCTGAGGTCTTCTGTGAGCAACGCGCCAGCCACCTGCCACCTCACCGTCCTTACGACCTGGCCATTGACCTCCAGCCCGGCTCTTTACTTAAGTAAAAGTTTAAAAGTACTGGTTTCAAAACTGCTTAAAGTATAAAAGTAAAAGTACCGTGAGGGGCGACAAAAGCATTAAGGTCTCGCTTTCTGATCATGCGACGGGGGGTGGGGGGAATGGATGGAGGGGGGGCGTGCGTTGTTCGCGTTCTTATCATGCGACCTAGGGGATTTGCGCGTTCTGATCATAAAAATAGAGTAACGAGGCTATTTTTAAAATGTAAGGAGTAGAAAGTACAGATAATTGCTTAAAAATGTAAGGAGTAGAAGTAAAAAGTCGGCTGAAAAATAATTACTCCAGTAAAGTATAGATACCCATAATTTCTACTTAAGTAAGGTAACGAAGTATTTGTACTTCGTTACTTGACACCTCTGCCGATGGGTGTTTGCTTATCTAGATGACATCTTGATCTACTCTCGCACCACCGAAGAGCACGGTCAACACGTCCGAGCCGTGTTAAAGACTGTAAGTACAGGCTGTACTGTAAGCTGGAAAAGTGTGCTTTCCACAAGCACTCCACCACGTTCCTGGGTTTTGTTATCTCGCCCCAGGGTGTGGCCATGGACCCGCAGAAGCTGGAAGCTGTATGTCACTGGCCCCTACCCAGGACACTGAAGCAGCTCCAACGGTTTCTCGGGTTTGCGGATTTTTATCGTTGCTTTATCCGGGGCTACAGTACAGTTGCAGCACCACTCACCACACTGACCAGGCCCTCAACTCATCCATTCCAACTCAACTCAGTCGCCATCTCAGCTTTGCGGAGACTCTGCCACCTCTTCACCACTGCCCCTATTCTCCTGCACCCAGATGCCGATAAATCATTCGTTGTGGATGTGGACGCGTCGGACGTGGGCGCCGGTGCCGTCCTCTCCCAACGCAGTCCAGACCAGAAGCTACATCCTTGTGGCTTCTTCTCCAAAAAATTCAATCCCACTCAGCAGCGATACGGAGTAGGGGACCATGAACTGTTGGGCATAAAGGCTTTGGAGGAATGGCGTCACTGGCTCCAGGGTATCAGTGAACCATTCATCGTCTGGACAGACCACCAAAATCTCCTCACGATCAAGAACCTGTGACGGCTCAACCTGCAACATGCATGGTGGGCTCTATTTTTCGAGCAGCACAATTTCCACCTCTCCTACCGCCTGGGGTCTAAGAACACCAAGGCCGACGCCCTCTCTCGCCAACATGAGATGGAGATACCCCGGGTGGACCCCATGCCTGTCCTTCCCCCTAAACAGATCATTGCACCACTCCGTTGGGATATCGAAACGAGGGTCCGCCAGGCTCTGACTGCAGAGACCGCACCGGCAGGTGTGCCGCCTGGACGGCTCTACGTCCCACCACAACTTAGACCCGAAGTCCTACAATGGGGCCATGCCTCCCTCGTCGCCGGACACCCCGGGACCCAGAGGACAACTTCCTTCATAGGACGAGCGTTCTGGTGGCCCACGATGAGGAAGGACGTCATCGAGTTCGTCCAGGCGTGCCCAGTGTGTTCCAGGGCGAGGGACAGGAACCAACCTACACCCGGAGAGCTCCAACCCCTTCCCGTTCCTCGGCGGCCCTGGACACACATCGTCATAGATTTTATCACGGGCCTGCCGGTTTCCAAGACAGTCCACCTGGTGGCCCTCGCCGGACTCCCATCAGCAAAGAACACCGCCGAGCTGATATTGGAACATGTAGTCCGATTGCATGGGTTCCCTAGGGACATCGTCTCGGACAGAGGCCCCCAGTTCACCGCCCGGTTCTGGCGGGCTTTCTGCCGTCTAATCGGCTCAACATGCAGTCTGGTTTCTGGCTATCACCCCCAGACGAACGGTCAGACGGAACGGACCAACCAACAACTGGAGCGTTACCTTAGATGCTTTGTGTCGGATCGTCAACGCTCCTGGGCCCGCTACCTCAAATGGGCCGAGTTGTCTCATAACCTCCACATCTCCTCGGCCACCAACCTAAGCCCATTTGAGGTGTGCTATGGTTTCCAACCTCCGATGTTCGACCACCAAGAACCGGAGGTTGAGGTACCATCGGCCCAACAGTTGGCCCGCTGGTGTCGACGGCTTTGGCACCAATCCAACCTTGCCATTCGACGTGCCAATTCCAACTACGTCACCCAACATCGCCATCGCCTCCGGGACGATTGTACCACGTGGGTGACAAGGTATGACTATCAACTAAGAACCTACACCTACACACCGAATCCCGAAAACTATCCCGTTAACCACGAGGATCAACCCTGTCACCTACCGGCTCCAGCTGCCTGCGGCGCTCCGGATCCACCCAGTCTTCCATACCTCACAATTGAAACCATTCATCACCTCCCCAATGATTCCACCCACCCCCCCTACTCCCCCTCCCCGTATCATTGACGGCAGTCCCGCCTACACCGTGCGGCGGATCCTCGACTCGCGGCCTCGGGGCAGGGGCACCCAGTATCTGGTCGACTGGGAGGTCTACGGCCCTGAAGAGCGGTCTTGGGTTCCAGCACGCTTCATCCTTGACCCCGAACTCATCCGGGACTACCGTCACCGGGTATCCTCCACCCCGGGACCGTCCGGAGTCGATCCTGGACGGGGGGGTACTGTCATGCGCACTCAGCTCGCGACCGGCACTAGGACCCGGAAGTAAGACGGTCGCAGAGACTGAAAGCTTAAAAGGAAACAAGATGGCGCCACACATCGCCCTGTCATTGAGTTCGCCCATGTTGTCTAGGTTTCGTTCGTCTAACCATGAGTACTCACTTCCTTGGGTTGGCTTTCAGGCTGAGTGTGTGTTTATAGGACGCGAGTTAGATTGTGTCTTTCTCTTGCTTGTGTTTATCCGCGTTTGGGTTTACCATTCACGCTACAAGGGCTAACCGCTAAGCTAAGTCTTTCTGGTCTCCTCTGGTTAGTTCGTGACAGTCTCTCCAAAATGGCTGAAGTTAGTAACTTGAAATTTTTTAGGGAAGTGAGATGTTGTATAAACTTCCATGTTGTATAAACTTCTGAAGTAGCTTCTTTGATACACACATTTTCTGTGTTATATGTATAACATAAAAAAAAAACAAAATCAGCACCAATAATGTGTTTAGAGGAACACACAGAGTCTGGTGCAGAAACAGCTGTTTATAGCTGCTGTAGCATAAGTGAAAACAGATGCTAATTGTTTGGACGTTTCACAAAAATGAATATAACTGCTAATTGATTTGAAAAAAAAAAGGTTTGATTATTGCTTTATTAATCCCTCCGGACCTGTCTGATCCATCCTGGTGCCCCATTTCTGGTTGGAGGTCTCGTCGCATGGATGACCTGTGTGTCTCTTTGGGATGCGTCTGGTGTCTGGGGATGATTCTCTCTACTTAGAAGATGGTTCTGGCCTCGACTGGTGTTGTCAGCTGTTTCTCTAAGGACTTGACAATTCGATAGTTCAGGACTGGAACTTTCTACAAGTCTATTTGAGTCTCCAATAACTACTGGACTCCATTTTAAAATCAATTAACATCAACTATTATAGCTGAACCTAACACTTAACACTGTATAAATGCAGATCATTTCCTGCTATCTGTTTCACCCAGATGAGGATGGGTTCCCTGTTGAGTCTGGTTCCTCTCAAGGTTTCTTCCTATTACCATCTCAGGGAGTTTTTCCTTGCCACTGTCGCCTTCGGGCTTGCTCACCAGGGATCTGACCATTTTTGATTCATACACATTCACATTCCATACAAACTTAAATAATTCTTTTGATTGTGTAAAGCTGTTTTGAGACAATGTCAATTGTTAAAAGCGCTATACAAATAAAACTGAATTTAATTGAATTGAATACTGTATTTTTAACAAAGGGATTGTTGGTGTAAATGGAATAACACTTTATTTATCAAATTCAAATTCAAATTTTATTCGTCACATACACAGTCATACACAGTATGACATGCAGTGAAATGCTTACACGACCGCCAGTGACCTTAAAAAGAGAATTAAATCTTATAGTAAGAAATAAATATGAATAAAGAAATACAATAGGAAAATTGTAACTTAACTAGAATAAAAATAGAAATAAAAATAAAAGTATACTGTACATAAAATAGAAATAAAAATAGAAATATACTGTACAATAGAGATTTTCTTTTTTATTTTATTTAAATTATAAGCATTATATCTCACACAGAAATGTTTAAACCTGTTTCATTTCTCTAGCGCTGTTCTCAATGTCTGTTATTTCTAATCTGATCAATTTGCCCAAGTTGAATGATGCACTGACTGTGTCATGACCCTGAACTTGTTCCTTTTGTCTTGTCTTTGCTTTGTCTCTTCGGCGATATGGAAGATGACATTCTTGGCGTCAACTCCCTGACCGCCTTGAGTGTGAGTGTTTCTTGCAGCCGACGCTGCCCTGCGGTTGTCCGAGCGCGCTGTCCATTATGCTAGCAGCGGATGTCTGTATTACGGCATGAGGTGTAATGTAAGGTAGCAGCTATGTGCGCTCCGGCGGCAGGTTTAAGGTAAAGGTGTCACATTCTGCCTTAGGACAGGTGATGGCTGCCTACTCGTCAGGAAAGGCAGTCGTGCTTCTTTCAATAGTAATCGTGTGTCGAGTTCTCCAGCAGAGATGAGAATGGGCTGCAAGTGAGACACTGCTCCAGGAGTTGTCAGGAACAATGATAATGTGAGTGAGAGATCACCGGCGCAGGACTGATGCTGCTGTTGACTTATGTGCAGGATTTTTGGTTGAAATAAACAGAACAAATTAAATGTTTTATTCTTATTTCTTAATTTACATGACTATTTCGCAACTTTTAAAAAAATGTTTACATTAGACATCATGTCATGCATGGTTCAATATATTACACTAACATGCTAACGATTGCTGATTGTATCACTCATTTATGTGATATTAAAACTATAAATTTATTCCTTACTAAATTAACTTTTTATTTAAAAAGTAGACTCAGGATATTTGTGCTCTCAGTTTTAATTGTAGATCCATGTGCAAAGTTTGATCCTTGCCTTCATTAAACTTTAGATAATATGAAATGCGAGATATCTGATCTGTAAGCCCACTGTGTGATGACATCATGAATAAAATGTAGTAAAAAAAAAAAAAGGGCATTATTACACATCATGCATTAGTGAAACTTAAACAAACCTTAATAATCAGACTTTCCTATAAAAGTTCTAAAGAAATGTCATTAAATGAGGTGCTGACCTCTTTGCATGAATATGCAAATCAGGCATGGCCCCTCCTATTGCTCTGGTGTACATTTGCATACTACAAGTTTATTCGTTCTTATGTTTTATGACACAATAATGCTGGAGATGAAAGTTTTTGCTTCCTGATTAGCTTTGTTTTTCCTGATCTTGTGGGGGGAGAATTTTCACATTCTATCTGTGCATGCAAATGGATTCCCATGGAATCATTTAAGTTTTATAGGACTGCTTAAAACACACACACAGGTTGAAAATAACAAAAAAAAAACACGTTTTGTTTTTATATATATATTTGTGCAGGACAGCCGGGATGATGAGCTGAATGGTGACCTTTAGCGTAGCGACGAAGATGACCCGTGCACCAGGTGGAGGTGAACTTTTCTGCTCTAAAAGGTTGAACTCTGGAATAAACACTCACACACACACTGAACACATATCTGGTTGTTTTAAGTCATTGCTTCTTTGCTGAGAAATTTCCGTTAGGAGTCAATTAGGATCCTGATTGAACTTTAAAATCGGATTTTGGTCCAGTGCTTCGGTATCAGATCGTCCTGATGACACTGTTCAGATCGTGTGTGTGTGTACACAGTGCTGTGAGCTCACATCTGGAATTAGGGCCCAAGGCTGAGGCCGTACATCTGGCTAAGGAGGCGAGAGAGGAGCCGGCAGATGAACGAGGATGTTTTTGACGTCCAAATCGATGAATCTCTAGGTGATGCATTTCAAGTGAGTCTTCTCTCTCTCTCTCTCTCTCTCTCTCTCTCTCTCTCTCTCTCTCTCTCTCTCACACACACTCTCTCTCTCAGATAACATTGGTTCCTTTTCAGTGTGTGTTTGTAAGTTGGTGCTTTGCTGGCGGTTCCCCTGGGATGTTGCAGGCTCAGCGATGGCAAGAGAGGTGAAATTAGATCCATTATCGCTCTCTGCCAGTTTATTTGTCCTGACAAAGTTAGCGCTGACAGCTTGTTTGGTGGACGGTTCGAGCTCTGACCTTGAGGCTTGCGTCCCCACAGAAAAGCGCACGGCTTTGTGTTCTCCAGAGCGAAACACCCTGCCAATTATCCAGCCTTTGATAACATACGGGCTTCCATCCAAATCTGATAGCGGCCTGTGTAGGTGAAAAAGATTATTGACCTTTTTTAACCCATATCTACAGGGTTTAAAGATGATGGCTGTAATTGATGCTCTTCTCTTTTTGGTTTTCTGTCTAATTTATAAACCCGGAGAATTAGATTATCCTTAAGTTAAGGGGCGAGAAGCAGCAGGTACTTGAAAGATGGTTGAGGAAGAAAGCAGTGATAATTAAATCATTACAATCTATCATAAAAAGCAGAGGGAGGTTTACATATTAAAGTTAAGTAATAAGCAACTATTAAAATAGATATAGCAAAGTAGATTAGAATTTAAAAAATAAAATAAGTACAAAGAAAAGGGTTGGAGAAAAAAAAACTTTTAAAATAAAAATCTAGGAAAAAAGTCTACAAGTTGATTTTTTTCCCTAAGGCTGGGCTCACATCATTAACCAAACCCAAAGGAACATATACTTTAAATACAGGAAATATTGGAAACAAATTAAGGTAGAGAAATGCCGTAAAAAAATTTTTTTTTACAGTAATATACAGGGCGGCACGGTGGTGTAGTGGTTAGCACTGTCGCCTTGCACCGCCAGGGTCCAGGTTCGATTCCCCGGCCAGGCTCGATTCCCGTCTCTGTGTGCATGGAGTTTGCATGTTCTCCCCGTGCTTGGTGGGTTTCCTCCGGGTACTCCAGTTTCCTCCCACAATCCAAAGACATGCAGGTTAGGCTAATTGACATTCCAAATTGCCCGTAGTGTGTGAATGAGTGTGTGTATGTGAGTATGTGTGTGTGCCCTGCGATGGATTGGCACCCTGTCCAGGGTGTACCCCGCCTTGTGCCCTAAGTTTCCTGGGATAGGCTCCAGGCCCCCGCGACCCTGTATATAAGGATAAAGCGGTACAGAAAATGAATGAATGAGTAATATACAGTAAAATAAATTTAATGAATATTATGAAAAATATTATGAAATGAAAAAGTAAAGAAATGTAGACGTTTTCCAAATGAAGACAATAAAAAAGGGGAAGTATGTCCTGACTAAAGTGCTGTTACAGTATCTTCAAATAAAAATGACAATATTAAAAAACATTTTTTAATGGAGCTGATGAAGTGATGAATGAACGTAATTTGAGTTTCCTAAACATTTCTAGATACACATTCAGAAGGAAATTCGAACACAAGAGCAGCTGATGCTGAAGTCGTCCATAAAAACAGAGTTTTAGAGACTTTATAAAACTTGATTACACACACACTCTTCAGTCTCGTTCTGTCCTGTATGTGCTCGTTCCCTGCACTTGTGAAAAGTTAACTGTAAATGCAAAGCGTGCAACAGATGTGCTCTGTGATTTCATTACAGTAAACATGTTTTATTTAGACGTTTGGTCTTTTCCAAAAAGTCGTCAGCGTGTCTACTGGACGCTCAGCCAGGCCAAACGCTCAGCCAGCTAAAACGGTGGAACATCTCTCTATTAATTATGATCATCTGTTGGCTGTGATGGAGCTCTCTATTGCCTGTCCAGCTCTCTCTCTCTTTCTCTCTCTCTCTCTCTGTTTCTCACACACACACACACACACACACACACACACACACACACACACACACACACACACACACACACACACACACACACACACACACACACACACATAGTGCAGATGGCGCCTGATCTGATCTCCGATTTGCACGCTGGTGTTGATGTGGGCTCTCCGCCGAGCCTGTTAACATCCATCTGTGTGTCTGTGTGTGTGAGAGTGTGTGTGTCTGTTTTGAAAGAAACCCAGCAGACAGATTTGATGAGTGTATACACAGGCCGATGATTTCTCAAGTAGAAATGACACCGTGTTGAAATTCTTTTAGACAAACTTTGCCAATTTGCTGCTCAGACACACGTATTAATTTAATAACCTTATCACACGCTCTTCAAAATACTGTTCGGTTTATTATTCTGCAAAAAAAAAGTCATGGTTAAATGCAAATTAAATATTGGCACAGACACCCGTACTGTATCTATACACACACAGTGCACAGCTCCACAGAACAGCAGGAGGAGCATCATGAGCAGATGACATGAAGTGTGTGAAGATGAGCAAACTGAGCGCAAACAGCGTGATTAGCGTGAATATAAACCACCATAAGCAGCAGATGAAGCATGAAGAGAGACACAAACACTGTGTTGTAATAATGCATTAAACTCAACATGGTCCCTTAACTGGATAAAACTCAGGCTATTATAATAATCGAGTAATATAAAGTTGAACAACTCTTTTTTTTTTTCATTCTTAAGTGTTAAAATTTGAGAAAACATATCTGTATTCTCATACTGTGAAAATGGTGCTTGGGCATTACACACAATTGTGAAGTTGGTGTAAATAATTCCAGATTGAAACTGAAATTTAGGTAAGTCAACGAATTTATCTATTCTAAGATTAATCTTTTGATCTGATTCATTGAATCGCCTCAAGTCATGTTAAAATTTTTAATATTTATTTGATTAATTTCAGGTTTTGGTAAAATTTGAGCTTCCATTATTTCTCTTCATTAAATAAAATAAAATAAAATAAATTAATCAATCAATCAACTATTGAATTGAACCTTAATTAAACAGAATTATGTCAATAATGGTCTTGTGGCAAATATTTCAGTTGTTTTGAACTGATTAAGTGACTCTAATAAATCATTGAACCTATTCTTTAGAATCTGAATGAAATAAAAAAAAAGTTAGAGTTCCTACTGCGGCAAATAAATCATTAAATGTAATCACTGAACTGAATAGAAATTTAAAATCTAATTCAATTATCTTGTGGTAAAAACGTTTGATTTGTGTGAATCAGCAGATTCCCAAATAGATTTTTGTTTAGGTTTCGGCAAACTTTTAGGTTTCACTAAATCAAACAAATCAGTGATTAAACCTTTTAATTTAATAAAAAAAATAAAATAAAAAGTCAATTGAGTCATTGAATTAAATCATATTAATTGCACAAAGCTAGCATTTTCATAAGTTCAGTTCTAAAGATATTATATATTTATTTCATCCATGCCATTTAATCTTGTTAAAATCTCTTCTCTGCCTGCAGGAGTGTTGTTGTTGATTAGCCATTAGCTTTTCATAACTGCTGATCTGTGTCTTGACGTCTAACAGGGCGATCCGTTCAGACAGCAGGAGGATGAAGAATGTCATAAAACGGAGAAAGAAGAGTCAGTGTTATACCTTTGGACACCAGTGAGGTCAGGAGGAATGCTGCAGGAGCTCTGGGTAAGGTTCCTCATGCCTTCCAGGTCGAGTTATTTCCCCACCGCTGCTGTTCTGCCTGGCTCGCTCTCATGGCAACGGCGAAATTGACATTTCAGTCAAAATTACACATGCAATTTCATTTTTGTCAGGAGTCAGGACCTCATGTGACAGCTTATTCGGATGCTGATCAGAGGCTTCGCCCGATGTCGAAATTAACATCGACACCTAGTGTGAAGGGGGATAATTGCTGATTCGCAGCCTGATTGAGGGAGCGTGGGTTCTTCACACAAATCTCTGTATGCTGTTTGATGTGTATATCAGCGAGCCGTGAAGTCAGCATACTGCACAAGCAGAAAAATTATTGAAAGCATTTCTGTTTGTGCTGCTGTGAGTTTTTGACAAATTAAACTGCACATTTTATGACCTATGATGTCACTGTAACAACCGCTAAAAATCAGTCTAAACTGGGCCTGTAGCATCAAAACCATCACAGACAGACATACAGACAGACATACAGACAGACAGATAGATAGATAGATAGATAGATAGATAGATAGATAGATAGATAGATAGATAGATAGATAGTAATAAGTACTTTATTAATCCCAAGGGAAATTGTAATATTCAATTCAATTCAATTTTTTTTTGTATGACAATTGACATCGTTGCAAAGCACCTTTATGTAATCAAAAGAATTATTTAAGTTTGCATGAAATGTGAATGTGTATGAACTCAAAATGATAAGGTTCTCCCTGATGAACAAGCCAAGGGTGACAGCGGCAAGGAAAAACTCCCTGAGATGGCAATAGGAAGAAACTTTGAGAGGAACCAGACTCAACAGTAAACCCATCCTCATTTTTGTGAAATGGATAGCAGGGATTGATCTGCATCATACTGTGTGAGACTAGAAGTTCAGTATAACAGGAGATACGTTTAAGTTAAAATGGATTCCAGTACATTATTGGAGGCTCAGGTAGACCTTAGGAATCTCCAGTCCTGAACTAATAAACATCTGTATTGGTTGACATCTAAGAATATTAAGTGATAAAGGTCTTGGTGATTTCAAGGACAAAAATACAAATATTAATATAGTTGCAAGTGATGATGATCGGGCCCAAGCACTTGTACCGTCGCTGTCTGTGTGCGCCAGAAAGACGGGGCACGTGCATTTAAAGGGGATATACCAATACCATTATGACATAATTTTAGAATATGGGATTTTTATGTTTATTCATTCATTCATCTTTTTTTTGTTTATGTTTAGACCTCCCAAAAGCCCTGGACGCAAGAAAAAAAATCTAACTATGATGTCACACAATATGATGTCACACAGGAAGTTATTAGCCACTTTTGTTTAAGGCATGTTCACAGCTGACCCATTTGACAGCAAAAATTCCTCCACAATTTTACATCCTTAATGTCTTTTGATCACACAGACCCGGTTTGGTGTCGACCATGTAAATCCCCATGGAGGAGTATATAAAATTCCACTGGGTGCAATTTGCATGTTAAGACCCCCAAAAAGCACAGAATGCTGGGAAGAAAAAAAAAGAATCCTCAGAAAAACAAGATGGCCCTTCACACACTATGATGACATCGGGCTGATGTCATAGTTCTTCGACTCTAATAAATATATGATTACTAATGTGTATATATAAATGTTTTGCAGCTAAGGAAGAACATCAGATTACATGTAATTTGCCTCTGAATTGTAATTAATGTCCATTATTTTATACACTGTAGTTTTTATGTTTATATCAGTAAAAAAAAAACTCACTTTATTTCAATTACATTAAAATTTTGACATACACACCATAGTTTTTGCTACATGCAGTCCATCTAAAACAAAAACCACACCCTTCATTTCAGTTTTCAAAATTCGAGCATCCTTCAAATAGATTTTTTAAAACTATTAATCATCAGATCAAGTTGCAGCAAAATAATTTCTAATTTGTGTTATGAAGCTACATTTAGAACCTAATTTCAGTTCCAGCCTGTAGGACTACAAAATAGGGTGGGTTAATACTTATGCAACAGGTACTCCACTTGCATTATTGAAATTTTCCCCAGTTTACAGTGTGTTCAGAGATCTTAAAAGGACAGAGTATTGAATTGAGTGTCAGTGTATGAATGGCGATGATGCTGGATTTATGTCATAGCAGTCAAACCGAACTTTATAAGAGATAAATAAGAGCGTCTGAAAGCAGGCGTATTGTACACTCTCAGAGTTTTACTGTGTTTGTCAGCACCGGGCTGTTTGATAGCTTATGCCAACTGCCTGCAGTGAGGCTCTGGGATTTACACACTCGCAGAGTAACACCCAGAGCATCTCCTCGGGATAAAATTAAATATTCATGGTTTCAAAGCAGATGTTTTCCTGACCTGAAGTAGACCACTGTGACTGTATTTTAGCTCAAAACGCTCTGTGTGTTTGTACATGTGTGCGTGTGTGTGTGTGTGTGTGTGTGCATTTGCTCAGTGATGCAGTATTGTGTGTAGTCTGATTCCCACATGCTTTTGATTGACAGATGCAAAGCGTAGCCAAGTGATGGAGACTGAGTGTCCTACAGGAGAGGGATGTGGCTGTAACAGCAGTACACAGGTAATGAAAAAAATTTTCAATTGTAGTTAGTTAATTTGTTTTACATTTATTACTCCTCTCCGCTGGGGTTCTGTGGACGTACAGTATGAAAATAATAAGAAATGAAACAAGTTTGGGAGATGTGTATATATTTATGAGGAAACAGGTTTTCCTTTAACGGGTTTAGAGGCCACACCTTCTTTACTATAGTTACTAGACACAGAAAACATATTGCATATTGTGCATATTCCACTATAACTGTTGAGACCACGCCTCCTTCATTGTAACTTTCACATTTAGAGGCCACACCTCCATCATTCTAACTATCAGGTGTAGAGGCCACGCCTTCTTCACTAATTACCAGAAAACATGCATATTTCAATATTGGTCACGCCTCCTTTGCTCAGGGGTACAGAAGCCATGCTTCCCTTACTGTAAATTCCAGGCACATCTGGCAATGCCAGGATTAGTTTAAATTAGTATAACATTTCACTTTTATAAACTCCAGGAGAAAAAAAACCCTATCATTGTTTTAAAATGTAAACGTAGTGTTTTTGTAGAAGCTCGTCTCTTGCTGTAATGTCATTGTGTGTCATGTTTGCTCAGGAGAGTGTTTGCCATCCACACTCTGTTCCTCTCCTTTAGCCGTGTTGATATTCGGATTATGCTGAATAACTTGGCACTCGTCCACTCCGAGCCAATCATATGAAATTAGCTCGGTGTTTAGTTTGGGATTTAGCATATTGGCCTTTCGGTTCCTGAGCAGATGGCTGGAGACTGCAGATTACAGAGGGAATTAAACTCAGGTGAACGTGTGAGAAAAGGCTTTTAACAAGTGCAGAACAATCGAGTGAAAGAAGCAGACTGGAGAAAAGAATGGAACCAATAGAGGAACGCAGCACGAGGGAGGAGATAAGCGTAATAACTTATTTTACGAGAGTCAAGAGCTCAGAAACTTTCCCTTCTAATTAATCACTGTCTTGGATTTCATAAATATGACGTTCAGTCTTAAAGGTTTATTCATTTTTATTTTATTCATGTTAAACTTTGGAGATGAACATGCATCTGTCACAGTATTCACCTCTTGAAGGAAATGCACTCTCCCTGTTTTTGTACCTTTTTAGGTATTTCTCATGCTTACAGTTTCTAATTTAATGCACTGTTAGGTGAACTGATATTGTCTAATGATGTCATGATGAAATATCACTAGGCGTCATTTAAAAAGTATTCTAGTAATATGGTTTGAATGTGGTTTTGTAAGATAAAACAGATGAATATTTGTCAGCTTTGCTGATTTTCTTCATATTGCAACTTACAGTAAATCTATCATGAGTTTACATTTGGTGAAGCCCACAGAATTCTATTAAAGGCAGAACTTGCAGAGAGCTGAAAAAAGTTTTTAAAGGAATAAGGAATGATGCATGGAAGGTTTTATCTGTTTATAGTTACATTTACTGTCTTTATGTTCTTACCTTTTATAGCAGCTATTAGCAGTTTTTACCTCACTTCTCATCTTTATCTTTAAAAAATTAAGAAGATAAAACACTAATGCAGCTTAAAAGTTAAAATGTTACAAAACAAAAAAAAACTAGTATAAAAAAGTATAAACTGATTTGTGCTGAATATGTTAAAAAGCGAGTAAATTTAAAATTACATAAAATTCATGCCCATTTCAGTCCCAGTGAATGATGTGTTACTACGGAAACGCTAAATTATTAGAACAAGCGCCTTGTAACCCTGCTCTACTATATAGTAAGTGCAGCTGTTCAGGAGAATTAATCAACATTTTCTTTCATTTTGAGCAATTTCCCTCTGGGATTAATAAAGTTCTTTGAATCTTGAATCTTGAATCTTCTGACCAATCAGGAGACAGAATTCAGCAGCACAGCTGTGTAAATATGTTTACAATATTCAGAATAACTGATTGTTAGCGTGTACCCAAGCTCAAAAACCTAATTTTTAAAATACTCAACAAACAATCAGTTATGGCCTTCTCTCTCTCTCTCTCTCTCTCTCTCTCTCTCTCTCTCTCTCTCTTGCTCTCTGATTTCATGCCTAATCTGTAATCACACCACTAATGCACACGGACAGGCAGGAAAGCAGAACCGACCCCCTTTCTATTACCGCTCGAGTCATCACATATTTGCGCATAAAGCTGCTGACTCTGTGGGTTATCATAAATAATATGATGTGTTTATAAAGCTGTAAGAGTGAGTGCTGATGGCCGATCCCTTACACAGCGCTGCTTCTATCGTAGCATAGGTTACAGTATCACACACGCTACACTGATAAAAAAGAACGATTCAGGGCACATGATCTGACTTTAACTAGCAGAACAGACATCAGGAAAGTATATATTGTGTTAAAACACAGATTTCAATCACAAGCATGTATCTAAGAGATCTGCACTATTGATTTCTCCCCAAACACACATACAGCGGTATGAGGCGCTCTGGGAAACGAGGTGCTGTGTGAAACGATTGAGCGACCTTGAACCGTGGCATGATATAGAGCTGCGTGAGCCACTAGCACCTCCAGCGGAGTCTCAAACATTTTACATGATTTATTTTACCGTAAAATCATATACAGCAAATCATTTGTATATCAGGAAAACATTTGGTGTGTGGAAGTGCTGGTATTTATTGAGCTGTTTCCATATTTGCCGTCTAAACTTGTGTATTAAGCATGCAGTAGAATAAAAATGCGAAAAAAGTAACATAGATTTGGCTCGAGACGGCTGTGAAACTCGGACCGCTCCATGTGAGCGCGGGTGGTTTAACACGTCTGAGAGCAGGAGCGGAGACACGTTTCATGCTGTAAATGTAATCCATGCAGGGGAAGAGCAGAAATGTTGATGTTTGCCGTGTCGGTGTCGATATTGGAGTTTTAAACCTGTGAGTTGTGGTTCCGCTAAACCCGTCCTGCCTACAGACCCAATGCGCAGAAGTGAATAAAGCTCATATCAAACAGGTCCAGTTGTGAAGCGAGGCCTATCCGTGTTTACAGACTTACAAACCATGTTTAACCAGGACGCTGATGGTTAATAGCTGTAGATCATTACACACACACACACACACACACACACACACACACACACACACACACAGACTTTCTCTCTCTCTTTTTATCTCTCTACATCACTTATCCTCAATAAAATTAAATGTCTCTTCATCGATCGTCCCCTTCTTTAAAACCTGATCTCCAAATCAATGTGAGAACCTGAACACTGCATTCACACGCCCTATAGTATTCTGAGACAGTGTGTTAATCTCCTGAACACTTCTCAGTCTGAGCCTTAATCAGGAATCTGATGCCAGGGTGAGAAAAGTAGTCATTATCATTTTTCACTCCTCCTCCTTAATAAACACACATCTTTTAACCTGATTGTGATAGAATTTGGCCTGGGGTGTGTTGTTTGTCTGTAGACAGTGTTGTGTGTCTGTAGACAGCGCGCCCCCTTCTGTTCATTACGCCTCTCTGTGCATATTTTCTAAGCACATTTTCCAATAAATAAAATATCCATATACAGACAGATATAAAATCATAATGGATGACACCACAAGCCACACCCCCCCCCTGCATTTACCACACCTCGTACCCTAGCACTAGCAAGCTAAGACCACGCCAACTCTAATGTTTTTCACTGATTGACACATAGGCCATACCCTTTGACCACACCCTTTGACACACCCTTTCAGGTCCACGCCTTCTTTGCTGACACTAACTGGCACACACACCACACCTTCTACGCTGAGACTAGTGGCTGCACAAGCCACACCTTCCCAGGCCATGCCTCCTTTTCTGAGACTAATTGACGCACAGGCCATGCCTTCTATATTCACAATAATTAGCAAAAAGACCACGCCTCATTTACTTCACACAGGCCACGCCTTCTCCAGCCACCCCTCCTTTTCTGAGACTAATTGGTGCACAGACTACACCTTCTGCACTGAGACTAGTTGGTACAAAGGGCACACCTTAGGCCACACCGCCTTCTGTTTGACTAATTGGCATGCAGGGCACACCTTCTCCGGCCACTCCTTTTCTGAGACTTATTGGGGCACAAGCCTTCTACACTGACACTAATTAGCGCACAAAGGCCACACCTCCTTTATGGCACATGTTCTACGTCTTCTACACTAAGACTAATTGGAACACAGGCCACACCTACTTTTCTGAGACAAATTTGTGTGCAGGCCACATCTTCTATACTGATACTAATAGGAACAAAGTCCACACCTTCTCAGACCATGCGTCTTTCATATTTTTCTTTTTGAGTGAGTGAAAGAGAGAGACAAAAAATTAACAAATGGGTCCCCGCTGTCTGCTCCTTTCTGGTCTCCCTGTGGCATGATGGGTAATTTTCTCTGTTTAGTGCGAGTCTGCATTTAGCATGCAGGTTACAAAACGCCCTCCGGAAACTTCCATCTGATTAATCACGATTATCATACCATTATCATGCAATCACACACTAATCGTACATGCAGGGTCCCATCTGCAGGGTGTGTGTGTGTGTGTGTGTGTGTGTGTGTGTGTGTGTGTGTGTGTGTGTGATCTTCCATAAAGCAAGGTGTTTAAATATTAATCCTGCCCATCATACCGAACTTCATTTTATAACTGCATCCAGCATTTCAGCCCGATTGAAATGCGGAACAGTGAGAGATCTCATTAGCTTTGTTAATTGTGGTTGAAGCTGCTCTGAGTACACACACACATACACACACACACACAGCTTTTTAATTCAGCGAAGCCACAAAGCTCGAAGCTGAGCTGATCCAGTCATATGCTCATGACTTGTCTATCATGTGTATCATGAACCTGATACACAAGATCAATGTACAGTTAGAGAAATGTCACAAGTATTGGCACCTTTGAATAGCATGTCAAAATGATACTGTCCAAAAAACATTTTTGCATTTTACGTTTTTCAGACATTTATTTAAATTAATCGAACACAAATGGGCTCTTGCAGAAAATTGTAAAATAAATCCATAAAACCGTTTTTTATTATTATTATTTTACTTCCTTTTATCTCTGTTTTTCTGTCTGACTTTAACTGATCACGTTTTGAAAAATATTGTGTTAATATTAAAGAACATCCTGATTCTAGCTTGTGTGTGTGGTTCGTGCCAACGTTTGTTTTGAAATTGAGTATAAGCAGTATAAATGTGCGTGCACACACACACACACACACACACACACACACAAGATGAGCTGTGTTGTGTGTGTATGCTTGTGTGTGAACAAGCATACACACACACACAAGATGAGCTGTGTTGTGTGTGTATGCTTGTGTGTGAACAAGCATACACACACACACAAGATGAGCTGTGTTGTGTGTGTATGCTTGTGTGTGAACAAGCATTTGGAGCTTTTTGGCTTTGGCTCAGTCCTGATTCTCAATGTTTGTGTGTGTGTGTGTGTGTGTGTGTGTGTGTGTGTGTGATGGCCCAGTCGGTGTGTTTCCAGCTCTATGCCTTGACTCTAATGAAACATCCTCCTATTGTTCCTTTAATTGCCTTCCTTATTGAAATCAGTGCAATCCACACCTGGCCCGGCCCCGGAGAGCCTTTCACTCACCCCTCATTCTCTCCTGCTTTCTTTACCTCCCCTCCCTATTTTCTGCCTCTCTCTCTTTCACACACACTCACATTTTCCCCTCCAAATGCAGGATTATCCATTGAAGGGTCGTTCTCTCGGTTATCAAATTCAGACAAGCAGCCCCAGCCATTGTGCCGCTCTTTTAATTAAATCCTACCGGGCGGCTGGAAGTGACCTTTTCGAGTGGCGGACTGATTAAGCACACAATAACGCCGCCATTTCTCCTCCACAGTCGGCCGCACAGAGCCGCCGATTGACTCTCTGACTCGGATCGAGCCTCATTCGCTCTGAAACCAGAGGGAGGAGGGGGGGGGGAGGGGGGGGAGAGAAATCAATTCCGCTCCAGAATGTAGATTAGGCCCGATAGCATCAGGGTAATTAACAGCAGGTAGGAAGCTGGACGTGGAGCCAATTTGTGCGAGCGAGCGAGCGACGGTGAAAAAAGGTTAATTTGTTAACCGAGATGGATATTTAAGAGGATAAAGGTGAAATTAGAGAGGTTTCGTTTTCATTTGAAAGGATTAGGGGTTTGTTATCATCACATTCTGGGTGTGAGACCTGATGGAATTGCTTGGCTTTTCTCTCCTGCGCGCTGACGTCACCGGCGGAACGCGAGCGGCAGCTTAACATGCACAGAGGTTAAGCTCTCCAATCTGTCATAAGTAGCGGGATTCATAAGAGGACGTACGCGGCTAAGGAGGAGAATTAGGGATAATCATCATTCTTTCGCTTTTACAGATCACGGCGGTGAAGACTGCAGCTTTATGTCTATATGCTGATGAAAGGGTTTAACTCGAGGTGCTGGAGCTTTTAAAACTAAACGCTGGAAAACATTTAATGGGGAAAAATGTTTCGTTTTTGTTCTGAAAAAGGGGTGAAGGTGCGTCAGTTAAATATAGTACCTGTGGAAACACACACACACACACACACACACACGAAATTAAATGCACTGTCCATGTACCATGTGTCACCTACAAGAAAAGTCAATGAATGACTTGTGTGTGTGTATGTGTGTCAGAGTGACAGGTTGGTGTGATGAGGTGTATATTCACCCCAAACACTTTATTCCTTTACACCACTGCTACTAAACCGCATTAACAATTATTTTACCAAATAACACACACACACACACACACACAGCACAGCTTAGGTTTTGCTTTCATTTACAATGAAACAAACGTTCACTCCCTCACCAGCCTCTCTTTTTTTTTTTTTTTGAAAAAAAAATGAAGCGGTTCTGTCACTAAGGCACCATAAAGAAGCAAAACGTCTCGGGTTACTTTGCTGTAAACCTGTTCCCTGAAAAGACGGGAATGAGATGCTGCGTGAAAACGCTATGCGAATATCTTTTCATGTTGCCGGTTGTGAAGCATGTGTGTATCAAACACGCCAAATTCAGATTGATTTGTCTGAATGGACGTCTGGTCACGGGGCAGTGCGGCATTGGGACGCAGCATCTCGTTCCCGCCTTTTTAGGGAACAGGGTTACAGCAAAGTAACCCGAGATGTTCCCTTTCAAAGGCTACACTCGATGCTGCGTGAAAACGCTATGGAAACGAGAGTACCAACGTTGCCGCACTGCAAGTGTCTGGACCCCTGAGTTGTGTAGCGTGTGCGCACAAGGCCGAGAGGTCTCAGAACTACATCTGGGAAGCTGACTCGAGGACTCGTGAGCCCGGAATAGCATGAACATCCAAACTATAAAATCTATCAAATGTGTGCAGAGAGGACCAGCCCACCGCGTCACACACTTGCTGCAGGGGAATACCTCTTGCTAGTGCAATAGATGAAGCGATCCCCCTGGTTGAATGAGCCATGATTCCTAGAGGCAAAGTGAGCCCACGCACCTCATAGGAGAGAGCAATAGCATCTCTCACCCAGTGTGACAAGGTCTGTGTAGTGGCGGCCGCCCCCCGGTTGCGGCCTCCATAGCATGTAAAGAGCTGCTCTGATTGTGGATGTAGATCTGAAGAGCACGTACTGGACACAGTAGGTGAAGTTTCTCCTGCTCCAAAGCTGTGAAAGGCGGAGGACAGAAGGCTTCAAGAACAACAGGGTGCATGGTTGAAAATGGAACTTTCGGAAGATAGTTCGGGTGAGGATGCAAAATGGCCTTGACTAGCCCAGGGGCAAAGTCCAGGCAGGATGGGGAAACTGACAAAGCGCTCAGATCTGCAATCCTCTTAAGAGAGGTAATGGCCATAAGAAAAACCATCTTAAGAGCCAGAAGCCTGTCAGGCGCTTACTCTAGTGGTTCGAAAGGAGTGTCAATTAGACCTTTGAGCACGATAGATAAATCCCATGAAGGGGTCGTGACTCTAGTTGGTGGCCTCAACCGTTTAGCTCCATGAATTAAACTGGCAACTAAAGGGTGTTTTCCTGCAGTAACCCTTTCAATCGGAACATGGCAGGCTGAAATAGCGGCCACATACGTCCTGAGGGTACTAGAGCACAAGACCCCGGAACAACTTTTCTTGCAGGAACTCCAGCACTGAAACAATTCGGCAGTGGACTGTGTCTACCTGCTTCATCATGCACCAACTTTCAAATATATTCCATTTGAGGGCATAAGCTTTCCTAGTGGAGGGAGCTCTAGCGGCTAGAATATTGTCAATTATGCTGGCTGGGAGACCAGCTTGACTTAGTTGGTCCCGTTCAGGGGTCAAACGTGAAGGTTCCAAAGCTCAGGACGGGGATGAAATATTGTCCCCTGCGCCTAAGACAGAAGGTCCCTCCTCAGTGGAATCACCCAAGGTGAGCCATCGAGGATAGATATTAGATCCGAGAACCATACTCTGGCCGTCCAACGGGGCGCTACCAGTAGGAGGCGCAAACCATGTTGACGGACCGTCGCCAGGACTCCCGGGAGCAGAGGTATTGGAGGAAACGCATAAAAGCGTAAATCGGGCCACGTATGAGCCATCGTGTCCAGACCCAGGGGAGCTGGATGAGTCAGAGAGTAGTAGAGGGGACATTGTGCAGTCTCTTGGGAGGCAAAGAGGTCCACCTCTGCTCTAAGGAATTTTTCCAAAATTTGACTGACCACATCGGGGTGGAGTTTCCATTCCCCGTGTGTCACAGCTTGCCTGGACAGTAAATCTGCTCCCACATTCATGTGCCCTGGAACGTACATTGCCCTGAGGGACAGGAACTTGTCCTGTGCCCAGAGCAGAACCTGATGCGCTAGCTCGTTCAAGCGGCGCGAGTGCAGTCCGCCTTGGCGATTTATATAGGAGACTACCGGTGTGTTGTCCACCCGCACTAGAACATGGTAGCCTCTCAGCTGCTGGAGGAAGTGCTGTAGGGCCAAAAATGGAGCCATAATTTCGAGGCAATTGATGTGCCATGCGAGAAGATGACCTCTCCAGCGCCCTTGGGCTGGACGGCCATCCAAGACCGCGCCCCAGCGAGTAAGGGAAGCGTCTGTCGTTAGCATCTTGCGACGACAAGACGGACCTAGAATGGGACCCAAGGTCAGAAACCGGGGTCTGAACCACATAGAAAGGGTACGAAGTCCTTCGTGCGTCACCCTTATTTGCCTTCAGGGATTGGGCCTCTGAAAAGCTGTCATGTGCAGAAGGCCCAAAGGTATCATCGTGGATGCAGCTGCCATGAGGCCTAAACATCTTTGTGTTGTACAGTGATGTACAGTCACTTCTTGGTCTAGTCTGATTTCTTTGAGGGCGCTGAGGATGGATTCGACATGAGCGGGAGACAATTATGCCTGCATAGTGATCGAATCCCACCTGACACCCAAGTATGTTGTCCTCTGAGCCGGAAATAGAACGCTTTTGGTAGCGTTGAGTCTCAAACCCAGCGAATGTTGATGAGCTAGGACGACATCGCGATGTCGGAACACTAGCTACTGAGACTGGACCAGAATTAGCCAGTCGTCTATGTAATTGAGAATACGGATGCCCTGTAGTCGCAAAGGAGCCAGGACTGCATCCATACATTTTGTGTATGTGCGGGGTGACAGACCTATACCGAAAGGAAGGACCCAATACTGGTAAGCTTTTCCCCCGAAAGTGAACCTCAGGAACTTCTTGTGTTGTGGCAAAATTTCTATGTGAAAATATGCGTCCTTTAAGTCTATTGTCACAAACCAATCTTCTGGTTGGATTTGTGAAACAATAATTTTGAATCTGAACTTTTTGAGGTTCAACCCGCGAAGATCTAAAATTGGACTCAGCCCCCCGCCTTTCTTGGGGACCAAGAAATAATGACTGTAGTAGCCTGACTCCCTGTCTGGAGGAAGAACCTGTTCTATGGCCCCCTTCTCCAGCAACGCCAGGAGTTCGGAGTTCAGCAGATGCGCCCTTTCAGGTATCACGGAAGTGTGGACCACGCCGTTGAAACGCGGAGGGCAGTGTGCAAACTGAATCCTGTAGCCTTTGTCTACAGTCTTTAGTACCCATGGAGATATACCCAGCAGTAGCTTCCACGCTGCTAGCTTCTCCGAAAGGGGTACAAGTTTTAGTACTTCGACTGCACGGGGGGGTGTTAGTGGTTTGGCATCCTGGGATGTAGCTGGATAAAACCTAGGCACTAACATATCTTTGGAGATGGGTGTTGTCCGAAACATCAGAGGCGGCGGAAACTGAACACCGACCCCCTGGGGGTGCCCGGGGGGGGCATGCTCTTAAGGGAAAGAGCGCTGAGTGCCGCTCACCGGGGGGGGGGGGGCACCCTCGCAGTCCAGAGTTCCTAGGCTTTCAGGACTTATTTTTAGCGAAGAAGACAGTGCAGTGATCTGATCTTTTGGAGGTGGTCTGTGAGGGGCAACGAGCCGTATCCCAGTTCTTACGGGGGTGTGCATGACTGCTGAAGCTCTCCTTCTGTGCTTTTCACCTGGCGAGAATCAGATCTGGTCGAGGCTGGGTGGCCAATGGCCTCGACTCCTGAGCACAGCGTGGGAGAAATTCCCCAAAGGCCTGTTCATACAGCCTAGCCTCTCCGAACCTAGTGGTGACGGTATTAACAGCGTCGCCGAATAGGCCTAAGCATTTCACTGCATATCGTACTGTGTATGACTGTGTATGTGACAATTAAAATTTGAATTTGGAAGGTGAAACAGGAGCATCAAGGAGGAAAGTTCTGTCCTTGTCCTTGATGCCTGTTAGATTTAGCCATAGGTGTCTTTCAGCAGTCACCAAAGAGGCCATAGAACGACCGATAGCACGGGCTGTCTGTTTAGTCGCACGCAGGGATAAATCAGTAGCCCTACATAATTCAGTGAATGCTTCCTGATTCACCGTGCCGCTCGTGCTCAGATCTTTCAGCAGATCAGCCTGGTACGCCTGCAAAACCGCTATGGTGTGCAAGGAAGCGCCGGCCTGACCTGCTGCTTGAAACGCTTTCCCTACAAGGGTAGAAGAAGTTCTACACGGCTTGGAGGGAAGTGTTGGTTTCTTTAATGAAGATGATGCCGCAGGAGAGAGATAGCCCGCAAGCGTCTCTTCAATCTGGGGCATTATGGTGTAGCCTCGTGTTTTTGCATCCACGATATTCGAATAAAACGAAGTCGATGGAACAAAAATACGGGAAGAAAAAGGCTTCCTCCAAGAACGAGATATTTCGTTGTGGAGGTCATCAAAGAATGGGAGAGAGCGGCGTTGTGGCTCCATCTCCTGGCTACCTGACAGAAATCTGTCGTCTAATTTTGAGTGTTTTGGGTGAGCTTGCTCCTGTGACCAATCAATATGCAGTCGGTCGACTGCACGCGTTATAACTTCAAGCAGCTCCTCATATTCTCTCTCATCTTTAGAGGATCGTTCTGAGGAAGCTACTTCCATTTCCACAGAAGCAGGAGAGTGAGTCTCTTCAACGCACCCACGAGATGCACCGGAGTGCGCTCATGAAGTGGAAGGAGAGACTTCGGGATCAGGGGAGAGGGCCAGAGAATGGAGGGACTCCGTCTCTTGTGCCTCGGCCAAGTCAGACTGTGATCCCCATGAGTGCAGCGCGGCTCGTGGTTCCCAAAAGAACGCGAGGCGCACGCGTAGCAGCTTCATGGGAAGCAGATCACAGTGCTCGCACTCTCCATTAAACATTCAAAAAGCAAACATTCAAAGCAGAAAGTTTGCATGTCGCCCTCCGAAAGGAAATTATCGCACGGAGGGGGACATCTGGCTCTAAACTCCGCCTTTATTGTCTGGTGAGTTTTATAAGCTTAAATTCTGCTGTTAGATTTTTAGTATGCTTGTTGACACACACACGCGCACAAACGTGAAGACAAAAGATCTGAGGAATGTTTCCGGTTCACCTGTATTTATAACCTGCAGGTGCATCTATTCAGATGACGTCACCCTACCGAGGTTATATAATCCAAAATTTGGCGTGTTTGATACACACGGCAACATGAAAAGATATTCCCATAGCGTTTCACGCAGCATCAAGTGTAGCCTTTGAAAGGGAACTTCATAAACTTTCCGTCATGAATACTCGCTGCTTCTGTTACAGAGCATAAATTACACAACCTTACAGAAAACTTCATCGACCTGCTTGTTAATCTGTTTATGTGGCGCGTCTGCTGCATGAGCCCCTGTATTTGAGCTGTTGTCATGGAAACGATACCTCATTAGAACCACTAATCTACACATTTCTGACCGATCTGATAACTCGGCTCATACGAATGAATAAAGAACCTGATTGGCTGTGTATTACATATTTTAAAAGTGTGTGTGTGTAGTCCTCCTGGTCTCGTCCCGTGTAGCTAGACTCAGGTGAGATTACAGCAGGATAAGTGAACAGTCTCTGTGAGAGGGTGGCACTACTAAAGGCGCGGAGTTACACATGCACAGAGTAATTAAATAAAGTGAGTGTTTCATCTGGTCCAATAATAATAAACATACTCAGTGAATAAAAACCATGTTTAGACATCTGAACAGTTTTTCAGTTTTAAACAGATGTAGTACATTTTACGTAAAAAAGAAGATTGAAAAACAACCCAAAGTCATAAGAGCTTTATTGGCAGTACCTTGTAGAAATTGTTGTAGAAATTTTAACATAAAGTCTTAATATAATGCAATATCACATGAGAGGGGGTGCTGTTATGCTGGTTATCTGATGCCATTACAGCACGACCTCGAGTGTGATATTGGTTTTATGCAACAGTTCCACAAACACCATTTATTATCAGTAGATTTTGATTTGTTTCTTAATTTAAACAGTTATTTAGCTCCGTCCACACATATCCTTCCACACCTGGAGGACCTAACTAACTGTGACCGTTAGTAAGTGACATTACTAATGTGTAATTAGTAATTAAGTAGTTAGTGTAATTAACAGGAGGTGAAAGTAGCTTTAGACTCTCCTCACCTTATGGGTACTCTGTAGCCATAAGGTGACGAGAATAAAACATGGAGGTGGTGGACAGTCCTGAGAAACTCACCAGATTTTAATTTATATTTACACTTATTACACTTTAGAATATCAGCTCCGTTAACTTCAGGGTTTTGGGGTAAAATCCCAAATAGTGTTAAATGGAAAGCTAGTGCACTTTGTAGGGTGTACAATCACTTGTTCCACACTCCAAGTAGTGTCCTTGATCAGGTGTTAGAAAGGGATTTGTGATTCAGTCTTATGTTAGAAGCGAGTTAGCTTTGCAGTTAAGCGTTAGCCATGAAGAGAACGACAGGACAGTTCAGAGTCAATTTAGAACGACTTAGAAGTGATTACTGCAGAGACGGCGTGTTGTTTAAGACGACATAACGTTATCAGATGTGTGTTCTTACTGAAAGTGCTTCTGTGACTGGTTGTGAATGAGGGTTTTGTCAGGCAGCTGCTCTCTCCTCAGTACTGCGGACCGTACAGACCTGAGACCCACATTTAGTGTAGTGTGTGTGTGTGTGTGTGTGTGTGTGTGTGAGTAATATACACAAACACAGTTAGATAGCCAAGTAATTAAAAATGTAACAGATACCAAATCAATTAATAAATAAGTAAAAACAAATAAGCATTTCTCACAAATTACTTTGAAAAAAGAAAAGAAAAATAAATAAAAACATCATCACCACTCCTGTTTGCTCATGAGGTTAATAATTATACCAGACCCATCTAAGGCTATTTTAAACCAAACACACACACATGCACACACAGGTCTGTATGGTGCTTGGACAGTCCAGGGGTGTATTAATCTAACACATACACACACCGACACGCTGCTCCATTTCCTGTAAACGTCCTGACCATCTGCTGCCCTGCGTGCTCGTCCATCTGAGAGTTTGTCCTTTACGGGTGTGCGAGACAACAGCTCACTCACTAACACCGAGATTTATATATAGGACAGAAGGAAAAAATGTACAGTTCTACTTTTTCTATCAGTATATGTGGCTGGATTAGAACAGTAATAATATAACAGTAATACTATAAAACATTAATATTTCTCTTTGTAAATAATGATGGCTTTAGATCAGTGTTGCAAAAAGCAATAAATTAGCTATAAATGGTTAAAAGGGATTTTAAAAACGGAGCAAATATTACTGTGAACACATTTCTCATACTGTTTTCTCAATTTTGGATAGAATTGCATATTATTCAATAGTACTCATGCATTTAGAGGTTTGAAGCTTTAGAAAAAATTATATATATACACACAAAGGCAAGTTTTGATTTAAAAGATTAAGATAATATTAATTTCTGCATACAATTATGTTTATAATGTTTAATAGCATCAGGTTGGTAATATATATATATTTTTTTAATTATATTAATTTAATATATTAAATCTCTTGTATTCTAGAATCATTACATCTAAAGTAAAATATTTACAACCTTTTTGTTTTTATTTTAATGAATATGATTTACAGCTCATGAAAAATCTAAAATCCATTATCTCAAATTCTTCACTCTGTTTTTCTCTTCATGAAGACTGTATCTGTCACTTTCTCTCCCTCTATCTTTGTCCAGTTCTCTTTTCTTTATTTTATCATTCTCTTTCTCTCTGCTATTTGTGGTCTTTCGGCTTTTTCCCCTCTACGTACCTCTCCCGCCATTACATTCTCTCAGTCTCTCTCTCTCCCTCTCTCCCCATCTTTCACATGTGAAAGTAAATATTTTAAATATTCTTGTTTTAATTTTCATGATTACGATTTACAGCTTCAAAAATCTTATCAAAATTTCATTATTTAAAAATCTTAGGACATTTCATAAGATCAAGCAACAACAAAAAATACATTCACAGAAAAAAAAAACATCCAGCTTCTAAAAACAATGTTAATTTATACACTTGTTCAGGCTTTCTTTAGCACAATTGACTGCTTCAGTACGGCATGGAGGTGGCACTACTGAGACGTTACTAAAGACCAGGTGGCTTTGATAGCAGCCTTCAACTCGTCTGTATTGTCAGTTTGGGATCTTCCTCCTGACAATCATACAGAGATTTTCTATGGGGTTCAGGTCAGATGAGTTGGCTGGTATTTTTGGCCCTGTGGGCAGGTGCTACTGTGGGGCAACACCAGCAGATGACATAACACTGTTTCCAAAATAAGTGCAAATTCAGTTTCACTTGAAAACAGGACTTTGGACCACTGAGCAGCAGTCCAGTTCTTTTTCTCCTTAGCCCAGGTAAGACTTCTGCCTGATGCTGATGCTCTGGTTCAGGAGTGACATGTTACTAGGAATGCAGCAGTTTTAGACCGTTTCCTGAAGATGCCTGTGCGTGGTGGCTCTTGATGCACTTACTCCAGCCTCACTCCACTACTTGTGAAGCTCTACCAAGGTCTTGAATCAGCTTTTCTTGACAATCTTCTTAAGGCTGAGGCTATCCCTGTACCATCTTTTCCATACAACACTTTTACTTTCTAGGCAACTTTCTATAAGTATCCATTGATACCTTCTGTGGCTTATCTTTGTGATGGTGTCGATCATCTACTGGAGCAGTCTTCCTCATGTGTGTGCTGAACTAGACTGAGACATACATGATGATATTTGTCCAAATGAAATATTCTTATATATATATATATATATATATATATATTTTTTTTTTTTTTTTTTTTTTTTTTTTTTTTTTTTGCAAATCTGGTTTTTAAATCAGGATTCTGGATCTTGATTTTCATGGCTTGATGGCCATAATCATCAAAAGTAAAACAAAAAGGCTTGAAATATTTCAGTTGACATGTAAATGTTTAATTTATCTAGAATGAGTTTCACTTTTTTATCTAAATTATAGGGAAAAAAGTTACTTCCATCATATAAAACTTTTTAGACGCACTGTATATACAAGCCCTCTCAAAGAATTTGCATATTGTGATTAAGTTCATTATTTTCTGTGATGTACTGATAAACATTAGACTTTCATATATTTTAGATTCATTACACACAACTGAAGTAGTTCAAGCCTTTTATTGTTTTAATATTGATGATTGTGGCATACAGCTCATGAAAACCCAAAATCCCTATCTCAAAAAATTAGCATATTTCATCCGACCAATAAAAGAAAAGTGTTATGAATACAAAAAAAGTCAACCTTCAAATAATTATGTTCAGTTATGCACTCAATACTTGGTCGGGAATCCTTTTGCAGATTCTTGTGTCTTGTGTCTCTCAACTTTCTCTTCACAATATCCCACAGATTCTCTATGGGGTTCAGGTCAGGAGAGTTGGCCGGCCAATTGAGCACAGTAATACCATGGTCAGTAAACCATTTACCAGTGGTTTTGGCACTGTGAGCAGGTGCCAGGTCGTGCTGAAAAATGAAATCTTCATCTCCATAAAGCTTTTCAGCAGATGGAAGCATGAAGTGCTCCAAAATCTCCTGATAGCTAGCTGCATTGACCCTGCCCTTGATAAAACACAGTGGACCAACACCAGCAGCTGACATGGCACCCCAGACCATCACTGACTGTGGGTACTTGACACTGGACTTCAGGCATTTTGGCATTTCCCTCTCCCCAGTCTTCCTCCAGACTCTGGCACCTTGATTTCCGAATGACATGCAAAATTTGCAACCTGTAGCCCATTTCCTGCACACGCCTGTACATGGTGGCTCTGGATGTTTCTACTCCAGACTCAGTCCACTGCTTCTGCAGATCCCCCAAGGTCTGGAATCCTTCTCCACAATCTTCCTCAGGGCCCGGTCACCTCTTCTCGTTGTGCAGCGTTTTCTGCCACACTTTTTCCTTCCCACAGACTTCCCACTGAGGTGCCTTGAACACTACAGCACTCTGGGAACAGCCTATTCGTTCAGAAATTTCTTTCTGTGTCTTACCCTCTTGCTTGAGGGTGTCAATGATGGCCTTCTGGACAGCAGTCAGGTCGGCAGTCTTACCCATGATTGCGGTTTTGAGTAATGAACCAGGCTGGGAGTTTTTAAAAGCCTCAGGAATCTTTTGCAGGTGTTTAGAGTTAATTCGTTGATTCAGATGATTAGGTTAATAGCTCGTTTAGGGAACCTTTTCATGATATGCAAATGTTTTGAGATAGGGATTTTGGGTTTTCATGAGCTGTATGCCACAATCATCAATATTAAAACAATAAAAGGCTTGAACTACTTCAGTTGTGTGTAATGAATCTAAAATATATGAAAGTCTAATGTTTATCAGTACATTACAGAAAATAATGAACTTAATCACAATATGCTAATTTATTTAGAAGGACCTGTAAATAATTACAATAGACATACATCATATATACTGTATATTGTGTGAGTGAGGGAGAGAGAGAGAATAGTAGTGTTGAGCTCTTTCTTTTTAGAGATTTGTTAGTGTTTCTATATTAAACGATTGTATTTTGTTGATAATTAAGCAACAATGTATAGTGAATATTATTTCTTAATGAAAATAATATTCTGGATCCATTTCAATCAGGTTTTCGTGCAAAACACAGTACCGAATCTGCACTGATTAAAGTTACAAATGACCTGCTTATGTCTGTGGATACGAGGGATTGCGCAGTGTTGATATTGTTAGATCTAAGTGCCGCTTTCGACACCATAGATCTTGGTGTCTTGTTAGAGCGCCTTCAACAGTGGGTTGGTATTTCGGGTACTGTTTTGAAATGGTTCTCATCATTTATGGATTCTAGAACCTTCTCTGTTTCTTTTAATGAATCATTGACTGCTCCAGCCCCCCTTCTGTATGGTGTTCCTCAAGGGTCTGTACTTTTCTGTGTTTTATTTTCGTTATATATGTTGCCTTTAAGCCACATAATAACAAAATATGGAGTTTCCTATCATTGTTACGCTGATGACACGCAGCTTTATCTGCCCTTAAAATTTGGGAATCCGAAATCGTTGCAACCCTTATTTGATTGTTTACGTGATTTAAAAAAAATGGATGGCCACGAACTTTTTAAATTTAAACGAGTCCAAGACAGATTTTATTATTTGGATTGCCATCAGTTGTTGAAATCTTAACCCCCGCCTTGGGAGCACTGTCACCCTATATAAGATCACATGTGAAGAATCTTGGGGTGATATTTGACTCCGATTTTAAATTTGAGAAGCAAATATCAGCTGTGGTGACGTCCTTTTATCATTTGAGGATATTGGGTAAGGTGAGGGCATGTTTTTCTTTCAATGACTTTGAGGCGTTGATTCATGCTTTTATTTCTTCCTGCTTAGATTATGGAAACGCGCTATATTATGGGGTCAGTCATTCGGCACTAGCCCGTCTGCAGTTGGTTCAAAATGCTGCAGCACGACTTTTGACTAAATCAAATAAGTCATGTCATATTACTCCGATTTTAGTTTTGTTACATTGGTTGCCGGTGGAATATAGAGTCATATTTAAAATCCTTTAATTTGTTTTTAAAGCGATCAAGGGGGTTGCGCCTCAATATATCAATGATTTGATTCACCCTTACTGTCCACAGAGAGCACTTAGATCATCTGATCAACTTCTGCTTACAATCCCGAAAAGTCGATTAAGAAGGAAAGGCGATCGTGCCTTTTCTGTGTCTGGGCCCACTCTGTGGAACAAGCTCCCTTTCCATGTCCGTTCAGCTCAGAGTGTTGAAATTTTTTAATCGAACTTAAAAACGTATCTGTTCACCGAAACTTTTAAACATGTTATAGTGGTTTTGTATCGGTAATTTGATAGTTATGGTGTTTTTGAATCATTTATTTATTTATTTATTTTTATTATTTTATTATTGTTGTTGTTATTATTGTTATTATTATTTTTATTTATTTTGGCTCTGCTATGTAAAGCACTTTGGTCAACTATCGGTTGTTTTAAATGTGCTATATAAATAAATTAACTTAACTGACACATGAAGCTGTATCTATAATATCTCTATAAAATGTGACACAATTTGTCAATCTGTCTCCTTCTCTCTTTGTCCGTCTCTCCCCCTCTTTCTCACTCTTTCTGCCTCTCTCCCACTACTCCCATCTCTCTCTCTCCACCTCGACCCTTTGCCCCGAGCTCCTGTGGAATACACCACATCTCCTGAGGTGCTAACAGAAGTAGAGATGTCACATTAGATCAGCGGAAACGCAGCAATATGTCTTGCACTTGTTCACTTCCTCCCTTTTCTTTCTCTCCTTCACTCCGTAGTGCCAGCTTTCCCAGGACAGCATATGTTAGTTCAGCAGCAGGCCGGCTCTCATCCTGCAGGGGTCAGCGAGCTTCCACAGTGCCCCCTGGACCCGACGGGGCTGCGAGAGACACGCACAAAGCGAGCTGTGGTCCAATGTCAATCTCCATGGCTCAGAGCCTACTCCACACACAGGTAGTGTGTGTGTGTTTTGTGCATAAGGCTTATGTCTTCCTCTGCTTATTTTTTTCACATTGAACACAATAAATTCTGGATTCTGGTTTATATTAATGTGCTTGTTTGAATATGTTATCGTTTCTATAGTAGCAGCTCATCCACTGGAACTTGATTGGGTTCTTTATGTTCATTTAACATTTTTTTTTTTGGAAGGAGGCTCCAGTGTCCAGTGTCAGTGCTCAGTAACAATCAGAGGTAAAGCTTTAACTTCAGGACAGAGGAGTTTACGCTTCTTTTATGGTTAGTAGGTCACATGACAAGCTGTGATATTTTAAGAAAGATAAGAGATGGCTGTTTATAACCGCTACTGTTTAGTGAGAACAGGAAGTAACTTGTTTAAGGATGTCTGCAGTGTTTGATTGTCGGTCACTTGCTGTGGTTTAGGTTAAATAAAACACTTAGGGGTGTCTGTTAGAGGAAAATAATTAATGTTTTTTGTGTGTGTGTGTGTGTGTGTGTGTGTGTGTGTACAGTGATTGCTGATCAGGAAATCTTGATCAAGTGAAGGGTTACTGCCCTCTAGTGGTTAGATCAAGAGTGATAGCTGCAGATAAATAATGTTTGTAGTATTTACACCAAGTTTTATTTCTGTAATTTGATCTGTAAATATTTCATTAAATTACATTTTATTTTGTAATACGACTTATATAGTGTTCATGCAATGAAACAATACAAGGAAACAAGTCTCTCAAAATCTCTCTCCCTCTCTCTCTCTCTCTCTCTCTCTCTCTATATATATATATATATATATATATATATATATATATATATATATATATATATAATTTTCACTCTTTATCTGTATTTATTTGCATTATGTCCTTATAAGTGTGTGTGTGTGTGTGTGTGTGTGTGTGTGTGTGTGTGTGTGTGTGTGTGTGCATTTGTTTTTCCTTATACTGTACAGTAAATCCTCAGATCTGTGTGTCCGAGACTCTCACTCCAGACCAAAGCCCGGCTCCACCTTGACCCAAAGCTCCGCCCCTCATCCACCCTCAGCACCAGCGTATCCACCAATCACCTGCTGGCTCCTGCGAAGCCTCTCCCAATCCTCACACTCCAACCTTCCTGAGCGTCCAATCACAGAAAGGCATTCGGTGTCGCCCCGCCCTTTCGTGCACGGCGACCATCAGGCCCAGGATGGTCTGGCATTTTAATCTGATTATAAACACTCTGACACACAAGTCTCAGAATTTACTGTTTTTTGTTTTTTTAGCTTTTCTCCTTATCATATTTTGACGACTTACGACTTGTAAACATTATTTGTGAAAACTATGAAGAAATAAATGTCATGTCTCCTCATTCCTGTCCAGCAGATTTCTCCTGTCTGCCTGGATGATATGAGTGACTCCCCCATCCTGGAACATAACACTCCATTCATTAGCACCACGTTTCTCCGGCCGGTTGCCATGGGGATGCCCGGCGCCGCTAGCCATCGGGTCAGAGCCAGGGCCGGATGGTGTGCCAGGGCTGCGAAAGAGCCAACACAGAGTGACAAAAAACAGGGTCAAGAGGGCAAGAAGGATTTCCCGTCTCCTCTCTCTCCTCATCTCCTCGTCCAGACAGAGAGAGAGAGAGAGACCAACAGAGACAGATGGGTGAGAGAGAGGGAGAGAGTCAGACAAGTTGGGCCATGGGAGAGAGAGACAGGTGTGTGTGTATGTGAGAAAAAGAGAGAGAAAAAGAGACAGACAGATTTTGAATCACTTCTCTGTTTTTCTCTCCATAAAGACTGTCTGTTTCTCTCTCTCTCTCTCTCTCTCTCTCTCTCTCTCTTTGTCCTCTTCTCTTTTCTCTGTCTCATCTATTCTCTTTTCTCCCCTTCTTTCTGATTCTCTGTTTCTCTATTTATGGTCTTTCCATATTTTTTGTTATTTCTCTCCTGCTATCATTTTCTCTCAGTCTGTTTTCTCACTCTGTTTCTATCATTAATTCTCTATTTATTGATTCAGTGTATTTTTTGCGCATATTGTGTCTTCTCTCTGTCATTCTCTCTCTCTTTCTATGTTTAATCAGTGTAATTATTTGTCAGCGTGACTGAGCTTTGAAAACTGAGGACTCAGCAGCAACTGGCTGATAAGCTGCACAACATCTCTCTTTCACTCCACTCTTTCTCTTTTGATTGCTCTTTTTAGCTCTCTCTCTCTCTGTCTCTCTCAAGGTCGGGGCGACGCTCAGAAAGCTGTTTGTTACGTTTGATGATTAGCTCAGACAAAGCAGTGTGGCTCGGATCAATACTGGCTGTCAGAGCTCCCTCACAGATTCACACCTCAATCAATCACTCACTCAATCAATCACTTAATCAGTCCATCAATCGCTGAGCTATCAGCCCCAGCCTTTCTCTACACCTCCGCCAGAAGCGTCTCATCTAACCGAGATTCGAGGATTTATCTTCCACTCCACAGGGCCGTCCTCTCTGTAGCGTAAATAATTCTTCTCATATCAGTACATGTCCTGAACCCTGACACGCTGAGCACTGACTTTAAGCCTTTTCACTGATATTAATCACAGCTACCTCGGGAACGTCTGGAGTACTTCTGGACTGATGATGAAGATGACGAGGAGGAAGGTGTACCTGAGTACCCCCTCACCATCCACACTCTGGGAGATTTCACCCCTTTTAGTCTGAATCAGAGACATGTTCCACACATTGGCTTTATTTTATGATATAGGATTTGGTTTGCCAAAGTGATGTTAAAAATATAAAAGACAGGTGTGTAGGTGGAAGGGGGTGGGGCTAAAAACGAGCATCACAACATGGTGACAAAACCTTGAACAAGTGAAATGGCCAAAAAAATTACGCAACCTTAGAGTCCCCTAATGCAGGGCTGAATTAATGACTATTAAATGGTTTTGGATTCTGATTGGTTGGCAGGTGTTTCATTAATTTTCTATAATACATGCTTACTTTGTTATTTAGCGATTATGTAAGGAGTCTCCAGTGCCAGAGAGAAAGCTGTAACACAGAATGTTCAGGGCAAAGGAGTTTGACTCTGTAGCTCTGTTTTATTCAAGCTGCATTTATTCAGGGCACCTACGATGCAAAAATTAACTTTTCAGTCACGTTTAGACCTTCAGCAACAATAGGACAGAAAGGACGTTCCCTACTTTTGGTCCTTTTTCCATGTTTGTATTGGGTTTAAAGACACCCCCTTACAGTATGTGATGTTATATACAGTAAGAAGATCTCCTCTCTGAGCTTGTTGGTCAGTGCTGCTGGGTGTGGCTCAGTAGTAGCTCATTTACTGTACATAAGCACTGAAATGGTGCATTTGGTAGAGGAGTGAAATAAAGCAATGAAAAAGTGCATTATTTGAGAGTTAGAGCTCTGAGAGACATCTGAGACATCAGGAGACAAACCTGCTTCAGTCTGCTTCATCACACCACACCGTCACTGATTATTTTACTGTAATAGCACCACACGCAGTGTGTTCTTTATTACTTTTGCTGTTTTCTTGCTGAAAGGACAGAGTGACCCCTGCAGTGCTGTTTGTCTTCATCTCTTCCTCGCACAAAAAAAAACTCCTATCTGCTTTTGTTGTGTAGCTGTATTGTTTTTCTGTGAGCTTGTTCCTCCTCCTCCTCCTTGTCTCTTTCGGGAGCTGAGGCAAAGCTCAGGCGCTCAGCGATGAAGATAACACGGTGTCAGTCTTAATAGAGGAAAAAGAGAAAGCAGTGGAGACAGCAGGATCAATGGCGAATGCCCTCTGCAGGCGCCGTGGTGGAGCTGCTGTGTTCTCTCTGACAATGTTATCTCTCTCGCTCTCTCTCTCTCTCCTCCGTCTGAGATCTTTCAGGTGTTCTCCAATAGCAGTCATCCCCTTAAGACATGCAATTAATCTTTTCTGTGTGTGTGAGAGAATGTGAGTGTGTGTGTGTCAGTTCCACCCGCGAATAAAGAGTTGGCAGTTAGGCGGATTGAGCTTGAAGAGCTCCTCTCCAGATAAGGAGGAATTAATTATTTTTGCGTCAGGAATGATAGCGTTTTAGCTAGCGCAGGACACAAAGCAGGAGTGACGGCAGACGGGGAATTAGAGGAGCGTTGTCACTCCATTTAAAGCTCCGCAACCAGGAACCTGGTGTAATAGAGAGCAGCGTGTGGGGGATTGATCCATTTATCTCGCACCATTTACCGACTCACCTTCTGTTCTCCTTCACACGTCCTTGAGAATTTTCAGTTTAAGGGGCGATTCATAAAAAAAATTTAAGCAATAAAACGTGTCTAAGTCGTCACACCGTCGGCTTAAAAGCGGCAAGGAAAACAAAGCTTAAAAAAGAAATGTAAGAAACTAACATGAATAGGAACACCAAATCTCCTTATCTACTGTAGAGCTCCACCTTCAGACACTGCATGCGAAGAATGACAGAGAACTGAGTTTTGTCCTTTTGTCCAAGTTTCAATATCTCTACTTGTACCTCAGGGTTCTAGCCTGAGACCACTTCATTTTACCTGATACCCTTTGGTCATTTTACCCATCTGAGATCTCTCTCCTGATAAATGCACTATTTGAACCAAATAATCCTTTGGGACAGTAGTGAACGTCTGAGGTATCTGCCATCAAGCCGTCAGCAGCAGATTCTTTAAGTCCTGAAAGTTCTGAGATCGGGCCTCCATGCATTCAATTCAATAAAATTTTATTTGTATAGCGCTTTTAACAATTGAGCACTTCCTATAGACGCTAGATCGGATTGAGATCTGGGGAACATTCTGAACTCTTTGTAATGTTCCTCAAGCCATTTCTGACCAGTGTGTACAGGGTGTCAGGGCGAATTATCCTGCTGAAAGACGCCACTGATATCCATCAGGGAACACCTTCTCCGTGAAGGGGTGTAACGGTATAGGTAGGTGGTACAGGTAAGAGTAACATCCACATGATAGACTCCTTTCTATCATTAATTTTTTCAACAATTTGTACTGCAGTAGGTCTTCTGTGGGATCACACCAGCCTTCACTCCAGAACAGAGCATATGAGTAGAATGGAGATCCTCACTCACGGAGCTGTTCACCTGTTCCACTCCTCCTCCACTCAAAGCAACTCCAGCTCAAGCACTCAGCTCGGGTTGCATCCCGCTCCACTCAAATCAGCATTCTGATATTTTGACTAAAAAGTGCCGGACACAGATGCATTCTGGGTTGTGGAATGGGCAAGCTTCTGGATCATGGTGTAAGAGGTACCAGAGTGAAATTGGGGCAGGACATTGGGCAGGGCTCACTCCTTTTGAAAAATAGCCGCTCTGTCCAAAATTCTTCTGTTCCCTGTTCGCTTGTGCTCCGCTCCCATGTGCATCTGTGAGTTTTGAGCACCCATCACCCTGTCACTGGTTCACCACTTGTCCTTCTTTGGAGCACTAGACCACTGCAGACCAGGAACATACTTCTGCTTTGGAGACTCTCTGATCCAGTCGTCTAGACATCACAATCTGGCCCACACCAACGTCACTCAGATCCTTATGCTTGCCCATTGTTTCTGCTTCCAACACATCAACTTTCAGACCTAACCGTTCACTCTCTGAGTAATATATCCCACTCAATGCTAGATGGTGCTGCAACAGGTGGGTGCACCAGGTACAACACCAGGTGGGTTTTTGATTCGAGGTCCAGCAGATGAGTCGATTCAGAGTCGAATTGCTTCCTCACTGCGAGATTCAGCTCAGAGAGTGATCAGTGTGTTCTCACCAGGGTTCTGTTCAAATCCACCTCACACTCTGTATGTTAAGAGTTTAAAGCTAAAAATGTGAATATGTTTAATTTTCATGTCTGTTTGAGCTTCGAGACGCAGCTGTGTGATGCACATGGAGTCGACAGGAAGATCAAAACTTTTCTTCTTCTCAGGATGAAGACGTGGCCGTGAGTTCGGCGTGCTGGCCTCAGCTGAGCGAGAACTCCAGAGTTGTGGCCTTCACGCTTCACATACACTTGGGGAGCGCCGTGTCTTCCTGATGAGATGAGTCGTTTCTTCGTGAGAGTGTGTACGTGTATGTACGTGCTTGTCTTTCGCCATGTGCCTCTAAGCCGCGTGTGTCTTTTGTGTGTTTATTTTGAGCCAAACCCTGTTGTGATGGTGAAGAGGCAGCGTGTTTATTGCTTGTCGTCTTTCTCGCCGTCTCCCGCTGGTGTGTCAGAGCCGAGCCGCTAGACCATTGCGCACGGTAAACAAAGAGACGTGCTGCTAAAGAAGCGCTGAGTATTTACGCAGGAACAGAGGAGTGGGATAGGGCGGGGATTATAGCTTTAAAAATATATGATACTCTGGATTTCCGTAAGCATTTATCCTTAATTACATCATTTGAGCTCTTCTGGATTCTGATTGGCCAGAAGGTGTGACATCATAGTGAACATTTTACCATTTAAGGCGTGACCGAGTTTTATTGCAGTAACAGGGATGAGCCAATCACGTTAAAGTATACAAATCCACAACATGCAGCACTGATTTACCAAAGAAATGGGTGTGGTTCTAATTTGCGTATTCATCCTTTCTTGATTAGAACTAAAAGTAATGGCACCTTTTCTGTGTCTCTTCCTATGTAATAACTTTTTTAATGCGGAACCACCACCATCCAAAAATATTTCTAATATTTCACACACACACACACTGTCTGTATTAAAACATCACCAGACGGTAGAAGGGCAAACTAAATCGGTCATGTCTGCATGAGCTCGCTGGACCAGACCAGATGGACAGTGCTCGCTTCATGCCAGCATGGACAGACGAGCAGTCGAGCGGGTGGTCAGGGTGTGTGTGTGTGTATGTGTGTGTGTCTGTGGGTCAGGCTGTTGTTCCTATGTCAGTTGAAGGGCTTTCTTTTCCAAGCCGCTGGAGTCCGTCTGAAGGTTTCTCGCCCCTCTTGGTCATCCTGAAACCTTGAGCTGTAATAAGTATGGACATTTATGCCTCTTTTCCACTGCATAGTACGGCACAGCACGGTTCAGTACAGCTCACTTCGGTTCGGCTCATTTTGGCGCGGTTTGCGCTTCCACTGCAGTGTAGTAACGCTTTAGAGTGGGCGGGATTATTCACGTGTCGTTTAGTTGCGGCGCCTCTACTGCCGTGACATCATCGTAAACGCGCCACAAACAAACGCACAACAATGGAGCATATCGACGGCATGGTGTTCTTTATTCTCGCCATGTGGATGTTTTTAACAGCGAGACGAAGGAGTTTGTTTCAAAAGTGGCTGATGGCAGCCAAAGAAAATTTTTGGTTAATACAAAAAGGTGCGTCCGATCCTTCTCTGGCTGTTCTAAATATAGCGGTTCTGTTGTGTCTCGTATTGCAAGTTCAGTGACGCAGTAATGATGATTTTCTCCGGCCAATGAGTGACCAGCAGAGTTTACACGTCACGTTTTGGTAACGGTTTGGTAAGCGCTTGGAACCTCGGCTGAGGTGGTACTAAAAAAGGACCAGGTACCAGGTACTGTTCCCAGTGGAAAACCCCCCAAAAGTGAGCTGAACTGAACCGTGTCGTGTTGTACTATGCAGTGGAAAAGCGCCATTAGATTATGAGCTCTAAGGCTGTTACCACTGCAACACAAGACTAGTGATATACAGGATGTGAAAGAAACTTATAAAGATTTTGATAAATGAGGGAAAAAGCTGTTGCAGGTAAAATCTACCTGCCTCTGTGCTGAATAATCTCTCACTCACACACACACACGCACACACACATTTCTCTACACCTGGTTAGATCCTCTCCTCACTTGGGATCTTTGCTCGAGTGTGTTTCTGTCACACTCGAGCTGTCAAGAGATTTCATATTGAGCTGTAGTGCAGCGATTCCTCTATGCTAACATCTCCACACACACACACATACACACATGCCCTGGAGCAGTGACAGTCTGAGTTACAGCATTCTCATGTCAGCACCGTGTCTTGTTTTATTGTTTTCTGTTTCCCTCCTCTCCTCTTGAAGCAGATTTAGTGCGACTTTCTATTTATATTTATTTCTTAAATAATTTAAACACATTTACGTAAAATGTAAGAAGTATTAACAATGTAAAGCTACAACATCTGTTTTCAGCCTGTGTAACTGATGAGTTTTCCACTAGAGGGCGGTGTTTAGAGTGGTATTGGTCATTACATCCTGTGAATGTTATTTTTAAATCATGTAATATTTTATGAAGAATAATAAAGTAATATAATAACATAATATAATAATAAATGATGACTGTATAAAATAATTTTAGAGCTAATAAATAATTACAAATCCATGAGGAATATTTTTACACCTTTATCCTCATTAATCCTCATGCGTGGATTTATGAAGATACATAAATATTAATTCACTAAATTCAATATAAAATATGGTTAAATAATATAGTAATAGTTTAAGTTATTTCTTAAAAATCTATAACGGTTTCAGTTCATTTACTCTTTTATATTTGAAACAATTATTACAGTTTTATTCATATTTAATGTATATTATACACATATACTCAAATATATATGTGTATTACAGATTGTACTCTTCATGTATTTACAAATAAATGAAACAGAAAAATATTGACAAATAAATTATATATATATATATATATATATATATATATATATAATTTTTTAATTATTTTTATTTTTTTATTTTATTAAATATAATATTTAGTGTGTAGTGGTTAGCACTGTCGCCTTGCACCTCCAGGGTCTGGGTTAGATTCCCCGGCCAGGCTCGATTCCCGTCTCTGTGTGCATGGAGTTTGCATGTTCTCCCCGTGCTTGGTGGGTTTCCTCCGGGTACTCCGGTTTCCTCCCACAGTCCAAAGACATGCAGATTAGGCTAATTGGCGTTCCTAAAAAAAAAAATTGCCCGTAGTGTGTGATTGAGTGTGTGTATGTGTGTGTGCCCTGCGATGGATTGGCACCCTGTCCAGGGTGTACCCCGCCTAGTGCCCGAAGTCTCCTGGGATAGGCTCCAGGTCCCCCGCGACCCTGAACACAGGATTAAGCGGTATAGAAAATGAATGAATGAATGAATGATAATATTTAGTAGATAAGACTTTAGTAGTTTATATTAATTGGTATTATTCATTTTAATTTGATAAATATTACAAATATTTTATTAGGTATTATTTTTAATAGTTAAATTTTTTTTTATAAAAACAACATTATTACTTGCTAAAAGTCACATTTAAAAATGAACAGCATATTAAAATTTAAAATGTATTGCAATTAAAGAAAAGTGTGTTTTTTCCCAGTCTCTCAGCTCTAACAGCGTGCACATACACACACACACACACACACACACACTGACCTTAATGTGGTGTTATAATAGGTAATTAGATATGACATGTCGTTGTTTTAATGCTGCCCCCTGTGTGTGTGTGTGTGTGTGTGTGTGCGGTGGGTCACATGACCATGTTTATGAGAGCATATGGTGCGGGTCTGGGGCGAGTCTCTGCAGTGCTCAGTGTGTGTGTGTGTGTGTGTGAGGGTACAATGCAGGAAGTGAACAGCTTCACAGCCAGATTGTTAAAGCGACGGTCCATTACACGCTACACTGCATCTCAGCGGAGTCTAATGAACACACACACACACACACACACACACACACAGAAAGCCACTCATACTTCCACTAATGCTACCCCCCCCCCCCCCCCCACACACACACACACACTCTCTGACCACCCGCTCATAGTCACACACACATGCACAATTTTGTCTGGGAAAAAGTCTTAGTTTGGATTTAAATAAGTACACACTTAGACCTTTGACTGAATAATATGAGGCGCCGTATAGGGCTTAAATCAAACTTCACTCATGCACACACATATGAAACACTCACACATACATATATACTACTAACTGCTCACACAACTACATATGAAATGCGCTCACACACACATATATACTACTAACTGCTCACACAACTACATATGAAATGCGCACTCACACATACATACATACTACTAACTGCTCACACAACTACATATGAAATGCGCACTCACACACACATACATACTACTAACTGCTCACACAACTACATATGAAATGCGCACTCACACACACATACATACTCTCCGCGCGCGCACACACATACATACTCTCCGCGCGCGCACATACATTCATACTTTCAGCGCGCGCACATACATATCCTCCATCATTTTAATTTAATTAAGAAGCCCTTAGTATTATATAGGCTAGTAATCTGTAAAAATAAATACATAAATAATACGTTATATATTTTTAATGGTATCAGTTTTTGTTTCAATAAATTTTCTATATTTAATGCCCGTAGCGTCAAATTTCCACAGCAGCAGCGACAGGTATCCGAGGTGCTTGTATTACCATGGTAACGCTAGGAGGAAGTGACGTTGCATGGTGTTCTGAATGGTGGAATTTTGTAGAGGGAAGTTCCCTTATCAGACATTTCCTGCGCAGGGAGTAGGGTGTAGTAATTTCAGTGTATATGAACTTCTTTCTCCCTGATTAGTAGTAGCGTTTCTTAAATAGACCGTTAATGGACAGTTTAGAAGACAACGAGTGATTTATTTATCACAACAAAAGTGGGTGATATGGAGGGTCGGAACAATGTTTGAATTTCCAATTCAGAGTCTCGTGGGATTCCGATGAGTTAGTTATTCCTCGCGAAGGCGAGGAAACACATTTCACAAAACAGTCATTTATATTAGCCACAGATTCCGTGCTTCAATTTTCTTTTTGCAAATCATCACCTGCGTTTTCTGCCGCTGCAATATTGAGTCATTATGTGGACAGTTCTAAATAAGCCTTGTGATTGAGCAGTGATGATCATTATACTGTCCTACTCCGTCTTCTAAACTGTCCAACAACAGGCTGTTTACAAACCAGTACTACCATTCAGGGAGAATGAAGCGAAAAGACCGTCTACACTGAAATGACTTCCTTTTACACTGAAACGCCTTCCGGTTACACTGAAATGCCTTCCGGTTACACTGAGAATCTCATATGTGTATGTGCGTGCACGGCGAGTATATATGTGTGTGTGAGTGCGCAAAGTATGTATGTGTGTGTGAGTGTGCAAAGTATGTATGTATGTGCGCGCGCTGAAAGTATGTATGTATGTGCGCGCGCGGAGAGTATGTATGTGTGTGTGAGTGCGCATTTCATATGTAGTTGTGTGAGCAGTTAGTAGTATGTATGTGTGTGTGAGTGCGCATTTCATATGTAGTTGTGTGAGCAGTTAGTAGTATGTATGTGTGTGTGAGTGCGCATTTCATATGTAGTTGTGTGAGCAGTTAGTAGTATATATGTATGTGTGAGCGCATTTCATATGTAGTTGTGTGAGCAGTTAGTAGTATGTATGTGTGTGTGAGTGTTTCATATGTGTGTGCATGAGTGAAGTTTGATTTAAGCCCTATACGGCGCCTCATACTCTTCTGTATTTATCTTTGATTACAATGTACAGTTTCTGTTTGTTTATTTCAATCCAGAAATCTTGTGATGTTGTGAGAGCCGAACCACCTCCATAAAGTCAGAACTCTGTGCTGTCACACATTGTCAATGATTTTTTGGTTAAAATCTAAATTAACTGTTTACATTTTTGTCCAGATTTTTTCTTTCTTTTTAGTTTACATTTAGGCATTTGGCAGACACTCTTATCCAGAGCGACTTACATTTTTATCTCATTATACAATATACAATATTATATAATATTACAAATATCATAGTATTATCAGAATATTATCATATATATCAATATATAACAATGATAGCAATACATTTTGTATTAAAATATATTTAAAAAGTTTTCTTAAATTGGATAGGGCACTTGGGGATGTGCTGTTAGAGGAAGATAATCTGTGTGTATGTGTGTTTGTGGGATTTCTGATCAGGCAATCTTGATCAAGTCAACTACACTGTATGCTACCCTGCCCTCTAGTGGTTAGATCAGATCATACTGCTTTTACATACAATTATACAGACTAGGGTTAGAATTAATTTCACAGTGAGATTTTCCTCTCCTGAGGTGTAAAGCAGATGTTTTATGTATTTACTATAAATTATAACGTGTGTAAGTGTGAATTAAAATCAGAAGAGAATTGTAAGGGTGTTGTGTGTGTGGTGCTCACTTTAGTAGATGACCAATAAACAGACAATAAACATCATGTTCAGAACACTTTCTTTATAATAATAATAATGAGCCTTGATTAATCACAGTTTCTTCAGATAACACTGTTTCGTTTTTGTCAATTTCATTCAGTTGCCATTTTGTGTAATATGTAGTTCCTAGTGGATGATCTCTGAACATCAGCTGCACATAAAATAACGTGGGCGTTACATTTAATCACTGTTAAAATCTATTTAATTTATGTAAATTACAGTGAAACCTCGGATTGCAAGTAACGCGGTGTGCGTTTGCGAGTGTTCCGCAAGACGGGCAAAGGTTATTTTTTTAAATAAATTTTGACTTTGAAGTCTTGGTTTATGAGCACCAAGTATCATGTTTCACACATGTGCTTCTTGTTTTGACGCAGAGTCACGTGATCACAACTGTGCCAATGGTTTTTCTCTCTCATGCGCTGCTGCGGAATTGTAGGTAATTGCAGGATTTATTTGTACTTTTTTTAAAGGTTAAGTGCAGGTTATTATTAGTTTTTTTTACTTGATATTTTGTATTAATTATTTTTATGTATTTATTTTTTTAGGCTGTGGAGCGAATAATTTGGGTTTCCATGGGAAAATTTGGTTTATGAGTGTTTTAAAATACAAGCCTGCTTCTGGAACTAAATATGATCGTAATCCAAGGTTCCTCTGTACGCGTATAAATTGGATGGATTTGGAAATATTACAAATATCCTAAATACATTTAATTCCTTTAGTAGAAAATCAATAATAATAATAATAATAATAATAGATCTATATGATTCATGCCTGATAATATCTACATTTTCTCCCTGTGCTTTATATCAGTAGATCAGATCTGTCTGAGCTTCACCACATGTTTGTTGTTATCATTCTTTTTTTTGTTCTTATATCTCTGTAGTTTATTATCAATCCTAATCCCAGGCTGCTGTACATCACACTGAGACACAATCGTATAAATAAATAAGTTTAGACACAAATTTGATGCTGATTCACGGAGGAAGTCAGGTTGTGATGATGATGATGTTGATGATCAGAGAGGATTTATCTGTATGATGATGTAGAGCGATGAGCAAATCTTACACTGTGCAGTTCAGTGTTAGAACTTTGTCATTCTTTTGATTACTTCAAGGACAATGGAGTAATCATTGCTGCGGTGTAAGTGTAATAAAGCACACAGTGACATGCTGTTAAAGGACAATAATTAACTCATAATGTCTCAGAGTTATCACGCTGATTTTCAACTATATAAAGAGAAAAAAAAACTTAAATCCCAAACCCTGGTTCTCGGGCACTTTTGTTTACTCACCAGACATTTCTTTTTGAAATATTTTGCGAGACCCCGATGCCTCACCCCGCGGAATGTCAACATTTACCCAGAGTGGTGCTATTCTAATCCGGCCGAGTGAGGACCGGTGGAGGGATTAGGGCCCAGTTTGTTTTCTGCAGCCTTGGAATGTTTCCTCAGCGAGGTTTTTTGTGCTTCAGGTCTTCCCTCCATCGTGTCTCTCCTGCTTTTGTGTCCTCCAGCATGTCTGAACTGCACAGAGTCAACAGCGCGGCTTGGCTCCAAAGCGCAGCAACGCTGGAATGTCGATCCGTGTTGCAACAGTGTTTAAAGCTCTGTTACTTACGTTCCTCATTAAGCAATTTGAGTTTCACCCTTTGAGCGTAAGGTCGTGTGTGTGTGAGGAAAGCTCAGCCATGTTTACTCCTGCACGTCTGCATCACTCAGCGATGGCTTTGTGCTGAAGAGCTGAGCTGCTTCTCACACACACAACCACACACACACAAAGTTTTCTGTAGGACTTTACACAGGGACTACCTATCATCAAGGCTTCCAAGGAGAATCTTTAAAGAACCATTAAAATGTCCCAGTTCTTAGTCCAGGGGTCTTGAAGGTTTCTTTAAGGGTTTATTCAATTCGATTTTATTTATACAGTGCTTTTAACAACAGTCATGGTCGCAAAGCAGCTTTACAGAATCAAAAGGAAACTAGGGAAATGAGTTTGAAATGTGAGAAAATATGTACAGTATGTAATATTTATCACTTATTATTCATACATTTTTATTGAATTAAGTTATTGATTTGGCGGCACGTGGTGTAGTGTTTAGCGCTGTTGCCTCGCTCCTCCAGGGTCCAGGTTCGATTCCCGCCTCTGTGTGCATGGAGTTTGCATGCTCCCTTTCAAAGGCTACACTCAATGCTGCGTGAAAACGCTATGGGAACATCTTTTCATGCCGGTGGTGAAGCATGTGTGTATTAAACACGCAAAATTTTGGCTTATATAACCTTGGTCGGGTGACTTCATCTAATTAGACGCACCTGAGGTTATAAATAGGAGTGAACCGGAAACATTCCTCAGATCTTTGTCTTCACCGCATTAAAAAATACAAAAAATTCAAACAAGCAGAATTAAAGCTTATAAAACTCACCAGAAAATAATGGTGGAGTTTAGAGCTAGATGTCCCACTCCTTGTGAAAACTTCCTTTCGGAGGGCGATATGCATACTTTCTGCCTTGGTTTGTGTGAGAAACACGCTCTCCAAGGGCTTAATGAAGAGTGCGAGCACTGTGATCTTCTTCCCATGAAGGTGCTTCGCGCGCGCCTTACGTTCTTTAGGGAACCACGAGCCACGCTGCACTCATGGGGCTCACAAGCCGATCTGCCCGAGGTACGAGAGACGGTGTCCCTCCTTTCTCTCGCCCTCTCCCCGAATCCCGAAGTCTCTCCTTCCACTTCACGAGCGCACTCCGGTGCTTCTCGTGGGTGTGTTGAAGAGACTCGCTCTCCTGCTTCTGTGGAAATGTGTAAGTAGCTTCCTCAGAATGCTCCTCTAAAGATAATAGAGAATATGAGGAGTTGCTTGAAGTCATAACGCTTGCAGTCGAACGACTGCATATTGACTGGCCACAGGAGCAAGCTCACCCAAAACATTCTAAATTAGATGACAGATTTCTGTCGGGTGGCCAGGAGGTGGAGCCACAACGCCGCTCTCTCCCATTTTTTGATGACCTCCACAACGAATTATCTCGTTCTTGGAGTAAGCCTCTCCTGGGACATCATCCTCATTAAAGAAACCAACAATTCCCTTCAAGCCGTGTAGAACTTCTTCTTCCCTGGTAGGGAAAGTGTTCCAAGAAGCAGGTCAGGCCGGCACTTCCTTGCACACCATGGCAGTTTTGCAGGTGTACCAGGCTGATCTGCTGAAGGATCTGAGCACGAACGGCATGGTGAATCAGGAAGCATTCACTGAATTACGCCGGGCTACTGATTTATCCCTGCGTGCGACTAAACAGACAGCCCGTGCTATCGGCCGTTCTATGGCCTCCTTGTTGATTGCTGAAAGACACCTTTGGTTGAATCTGACAGGCATCAAGGACAAGGACCGAACTTTCCTCCTTGATGCTCCTGTCTCACCTTCTGGCCTATTCGGCGACTCTGTGAATTCCGTCGCCACTAGGTTCCGAGAGGCTACTACAAGAAAGGTGGGGGGCTGTGTCCAATTTTGGATCTTCGCGGGTTGAACCGCTATATCAAAAAGTACAGATTCAAAATGTTAACTATCAAAATGATTGTTTCACAAATCCAACCAGAAGATTGGTTTGTGACAATAGACTTAAAGGATGCATACTTTCACATAAAAGTTCTGCCACAACACAGGAAGTTCCTGAGGTTCACTTGAGGGGGAAAATCCTACCAGTATCGGGTCCTTCCATTTGGTCTAGCTCTGTCACCCCGTACATATACAAAATGTATGGAAGCAGTCCTGGCTCCCTTGCGACTCCAGGGCATCTGTATTCTCAATTACGTAGACGACTGGCTAATCCTGGCCCAGTCTCAACAGCTAGCGTTCCGACATCATGATGTCGTCCTAGCTCATTTCCCTTCGCTGGGTTTGAGAATCCACGGTGATACATTTGGTCCTTCTGCATATGAGAGCTTTTCAGTTATGGCTAAGAGCCAGGGGATTTCATACAAGGGCCAATCCCAGAAGGCAAATAAGGGTGACGCGCGAAGGACTTCGTACCCTTTCTATGTGGTTCAGACCCCGGTGTCTCACCTTGGGTCCCACTCTAGGTCCGTCTTGTCGTCGCAAAATGCTAACGACAGACGGTTTCCTTACCGGCTGGGGCGCGGTAAGGGAAGCGTCTGTCCCTGACCGGCTACCGGCTTGGATGGCCGTCCAGCCCAAGGGCACTGGAGAGGTCATCTTCTCGCATGGCACATCAATTGCCTCGAAATGATGGCTCTATTTTTGGCCCTACAGCACTTCCTCCAGCAGCTGAGAGGCTACCATGTTCTAGTGCGGGTGGACAACACATCGGTAGTCTCCTATATAAATCGCCAGGGCGGACTGCACTCGCACCGCATGAACGAGCTAGTGCATCAGGTTCTGCTCTGGGCACAGGAAAATTTCCTGTCCCTCAGGGCGATTTACATTCCTGGGCACATGAATGTGGAAGCAGATATGCTGTCTACACAAGCTGTGACACACAGGGAATGGAAACCCCACCCTGACGTAGTCAGCCAAATCTGGGAAAGATTCCTTACAGCAGAGGTGGACCTCTTTGCCTCCCAAGAGACTGCACAATGTCCCCTCTACTACTCTCTGACTCATCCAGCTCCCCAGGGTCTGTCAACACGGTTTGCGCCTCTTACTGATAGCGCCCCGTTGGCCGGCCAGAGTACGGTTCTCGGATCTAATATCTCTCCACGACGGCTCACCTTGGATGATTGCAGTGAGGAGGAATCTTCTGTCTCAGGTGCAGGGGACAATATTTCATCCCTGACCCGAGCTTTGGAACCTTCACGTTTGGCCCTTGAACGGGACCAACTAAGTCAAGCTGGTCTCCCAGCCAGCCAGAATATTGACAATATTCTAGCCGCTAGAGCTCCCTCCACTAGGAAAGCTTATGCCCTCAAATGGAATGTATTTGAAAGTTGGTGCATGACGAAGCAGGTAGACCCAGTCCACTGACGAATTGTTTCAGTGCTGGAGTTCCTGCAAGAAAAGTTGTCCTCGGGCTTGTGCCCTAGTACCCTCAGGACGTACGCGTTCCGATTGAAGGGGTTACTGTAGGAAAACACCCTTTAGTTGCCAGTTTTATTCATGTAGCTAAACGGTTGAGGCCACCCACTAGAGCCATGACCCCTTCATGGGATTTATCTATGGTGCTCGAAGGTATAATTGACACTCCTTTCGAACCACTAGAGTCAGCGCCTGACAGGCTTCTGACTCTCAAGATGGTTTTTCTTATGGCCATTACCTCTCTTAAGAGGATTGGAGATTTGCGCGCCTTGTCAGTCTCTCCATCCTGTCTGGACTAATCAAGGCCATTTTGCATCCTCACCCGAAAGTTCCATTTTCAACCATGCACCCTGTTGTTCTTGAAGCCTTCTGTTCTCCGCCTTTCACAGCTTTGGAGCAGGAGAAACTTCACCTACTGTGTCCAGTACGTGCTCTTCGGATCTACGTCCACCGCACCAGCCAGTGGCGTTAATCAGAGCAGCTCTTTATATGCTATGGAGGCCGCAACCAGGGGGCAGCCGCCACTATACAGACCTTGTCACACTGGGTGAGAGATGCTATTGCTCTCTCCTCTGAGGCGTGTGGGCTCACTTCGCCTCTAGGAATCAGGGCTCATTCAACCAGGGGGATTGCTTCATCTATTGCACTAGCAAGAGGTATTCCCCTGCAACAAGTGTGTGATGCGGCGGGCTGGTCCTCTCCGCACTCATTTGTTAGATTTTATAGTCTGGATGTTCATGCCACTCCGGGCTCACAAGTCCTCGAGTCAGCGTTTTCACGCTGCATCGAGTGTAGCCTTTGAAAGGGAACGTCTCGGGTTACTTTGTTGTAACCCTGATCCCTGAAAAGGCGGGAAGGAGATGCTACATCCCAATGCCGCACTGCCCACGTGACCGGACGTCCGTTCAGACAAATTCATCTGAGGAATGTTTCCGGTTCACTCCTATTTATAACCTCAGGTGCGTCTAATCAGATGACGTCACCCGACCGAGGTTATATATGCCAAAATTTGGCGTGTTTGATACACACATGTTTCACAACCGTCAACATGAAAAGATGTTCCCATAGCGTTTTCATGCAGCATCTCGTTCCCGCCTTTTCAGGGAACAGGGTTACAGCAAAGTAACCCGAGACGTTTCCTCTGGGTTCTCCGGTTTCCTCCCACAGTCCCAAGACATGCAGATTAGTCTGTCCCCAAATTGCCTGTAGCTTATGTGTGTGTGCCCTGCGAAGGATTGGCACCCTGTTCAGAGTGTACCCCGCCTTGTGTCTCAAACCTGTATACATGATTAAGCAGTATAGATGATGAGTGAGTTTGAGTATGCGTTTTTGAATTGGTTTATTGAATATTTTAAAGAATGTGGAGTTCAAATCTCACTGATAAACTCTCAGATATAAACATACACTCACCATTCACTTTAATTCGCTCCAGGAATCTGAGCTTATTATGGACACAGACTCATTGGAATTGGACAGGTGCAGACCGGAAAAAGTTGCTAATCTTCACCTGTCCAGTGTAGGTGAGTCTGTGTCCATAATAAGCTCAGATTCCTGTTTCTGGAATAAGAGCAGAAGGGCTGGAGTGGAACCTGAAGTGGACTGTATACTGTGCATGCCGACGGCTCAGATCAGTCTAATCATTCTTTTCTATACCACTCTGTGTAATCTCCAGGATAAAATTCTAAGGCTACAGTACAGGTGTTTCTAATAAAGTGGCTGGTGAATGTAGGTCACATTTAAAAGCTGGTTGGAGCTGGTTTGTGTGCATGCTTGGGTGTGTAGTTACATTACCGACCACCAGATGTCGATGTGTTCTATGATCACACTTCATGAGCTGAACCACCAGTGTGGTGAAGAAAACTCAGTAATTAGGGCTTTAAATTAGAGTTCAAAAAGTTTTTTAAATAAAAATATATAATAATACTATTACCCAAAAAACTATGTTATTGTTTAAAGTTTAGTTTTTGTTGTGATTTTTGTTGTTATTTTCTGTTAGTTATTTAAAATTAATTTTCACCTTATAAACTAAAAGTTTCCTTGGCATACGAAGCATTTTATCATACGAGCAACCAAACCAAGCTGAAGTCTGCTAAGTCGCACATGTGTCCGGGAGCCGTTCAAAACTAATTTGCCATATATGTTTGTGTTTTTTGTGTGAAGATTTAGTGAAGACATATCACCATGGGTCCTATGAATGTTATGAAGGACGGTAGCAAGAAAAAAGGGAGCCGCTTTCAGTTTGGTTTTTAGGTTTTTGGGTTGAGCCATAAAATCATGTAAGTGCTAGTTCATTGAGCTAAGTGTGTTTAGCAGCACATCTGTAACATTTTGTCTGGCACAAGCCCCGCCCCTATCACGTTTGTTTGTAAAGTTTGTTTTCGCTTCTTCACACCGATTATTTTCCGTGTTTAGACACCATGTCGGTTGTGACTCTGCCTCTGAGTGCAGGTGAGGAGACATTGGAGCTGCACTCGGTGGATTTGGAGCTGGAGGCCGTGGAGAAGCTGATCCGTGAGCTACAGGTGAAGCTGGCCCGGCTACAGCAGCGAAAAGCCACGCTGGAATCGTCACGGACCGACGCTCACCTGTCCCAGGTAAATTCTCGGCGTGACACAATCTCTCCGACAACCTCAACCCCGCGTGTATCTCCAGAACACTACGAACCATCTTACTGGCGGTAAGTCATACTGTAGATTCCAAACATATTAGCCACATCACAACTCACCGTAGTGATAGACGCACACACATAGCTTGTCCTATAGAAACTGTGCCTGTTCCCCGAATACTGAGAAAAAAGAATAAATTTGTTAAATTTGCCCGAAACAATCTGATAACCATAAAACCAGAAAAAGGCAAAATAAGTAGTCAAAATCCACCTCTAAAGTTTGGACTACTCAACATTAGATCCCTTGCGCCTAAAGCAGTTATTGTTAATGAAATTATCTCAGCTTATTGCCTTGACGCACTCTGTCTCACCGAAACCTGGCTTAAACCAAATGAATATTTTGGTCTGAATGAGTCTACTCCGTCAGGATATTTCTATAAGCACGAGCCCCGTCTAATTGGTCGCGGTGGTGGTGTCGCCACTATCTACAATGATGTACTCACTGTTACCCAGAAAATAAGGCCCAGGTTTAATTCATTTGAAGTGCTTATCATTAATGTTGCACTAAATGAAATACGTAATAAACCCTTGCTATATTTTACCCTGGCCACCGTGTACAGACCCCCGGGGCCATATGGCGATTTTCTTAAAGAATTTGGACATCTGCTATCAGACCTATTGGTTAACTCTGACAAAGTGTTGATAGTAGGAGACTTTAACATTCATGTAGATGATGCTAACGACGCTTTAGCACTCACATTTATGGATTTACTAAATTCCTTTGGGGTTAAACAAAATATAATTGGAGCAACTCACCGCTTTAATCATACGCTAGATTTAATTATATCCCATGGTATAGATGTCTCTAATATAGAGATCATACCTCAAAGTGATGATATCACAGATCATCACCTCCTGACATATACTCTACCCATAGAACAGATTAGCTGTGTCTCCCCACGTTATCAATCTGTTAGAAATATGAATCCCACTACTAAAGACAGATTCACAAGTAATCTGCCGGATCTGTCCCAATTTCTTATTAGACCCCTAAATGCAGATGATCTAGATGAAGTGACTAGCAGCATGGGCACTATTTTTACCAGTACATTAGACACTGTTGCTCCCATCAGATTAAAAAAAGTCAGAGATAAAACATTTGCACCGTGGTACAACAGTCATACTCGTGTCCTAAAGAGATCAACCCGTAACCTCGAGCGAAAATGGAGGAAAACTAAATTAGAAGTTTTTCGAATTGCGTATAAAGACAGTATGTATATAGACAGGCTCTAAAAACTGCTAGGACTGAGCATCTTAGCCACCTGATAGCAAGAAACCAAAACAATCCCAGGTTCTTATTTAGTACAGTGGCTCGCCTAACAAAACCTAAGATGCCCGCAGAGAGTATCCCATCACAGTTTAGAAGTGAAGACTTTATGGACTTCTTTAATGAAAAAATCAATAATATCAGGAAGAAAATAATGGAGGTTCAACCTCTAATAGTATCTCACGATCCAGTTCAGCCTATAGCTTCACATTTAGATTTTCACTGCTTTACAGGTATTCAATTCAATTCAATTCAATTCAATTTTATTTATATAGCGCTTTTAACAATGGTCATTGTCTCAAAGCAGCTTCACAAAAATTAAAGAAATTTAACAAAAAAAAAAAAAAAAAAAAAAAAAAAAATATATATATATATATATATATATATATATATATATATATATATATAGAATAATTATATATAAAGTAATAAATAAATAAATAAAATTATAATAGAAAATAAATAAATAAAAACAAATAATAATAATAATTATAGAAAAGAAAATAATTGGAAGTGTGGATGTGTGAGAAAAATGTGCAGATAATAATGAGACGAATGAATGAAATTTCTCTGATGAGCAAGCCAAGGGTGACGGCGACGGTGGCAAGGAAAAACTCCCTGAGATGGCATTAGGAAGAAACCTTGAGAGGAACCAGACTCAACAGGGAACCCATCCTCATTTGGGCGATAGCAGATAGAAATGATATAACATCTTGTGTGTTGTGCAGGTGAAAATTCAATATGACAGAAATTATTTAAATTGTCATGAAGACCAGTTCAGCATAGGGACGAGTCAGTAGGTGCAGAGGGCAGATGAGGTCTGGATCACTGGAAGCACAGGAGCAGCATGTGTAGCTCCAACCATCATAAAGCTGAATCCAGTTGGAGCTGGTCCTTCTCTGGATGCCTCAGGAACCTCGCAGGGTCGGCCTTTGTCTACTGAAGCTGGCAAAATCTCCCGATGCCTCGGGATGGGTAGAGAAATACAGAACAGATGGGGAGAATTAGCGTAGTTGCCATTCGGTATAGGTGTACTGGAGTATGAGTACTGGGATGAGTTATGTGTATGCCAGATTAAAAAGATGCGTCTTGAGTCTACTTTTGAACTGAGAAACCGTGTCTGCTCCCCGAACACTGTCTGGAAGGCTATTCCAAAGCTTTGGAGCTAAATATGAAAAAGCCCTACCCCCTTTTGTAGATTTTGAAATTCTGGGAACTACCAGAAGTCCGGAGTTTTGTGATCTTAAGGCGCGTGGTGGATTGTAGCGTATCAGAAGACTGGTTAGGTATGTGGGAGCTAAACCATTTAAAGCCTTGTATGTAAGTAATACTATTTTGTAATTTATTCTAAACTGAACAGGTAGCCAGTGCAGGGATGATAATATTGGGGTTATATGATCATATTTTCTGGATCTAGTGAGAACCCTGGCAGCTGCATTTTGGATTAACTGAAGCTTGTTTATTGAGGATGCAGGACAACCACCTAGTAATGCATTACAATAGTCCAGTCTGGAGGTCATGAATGCATGAACTAGTTTTTCTGCATCAGATATGGATAAGATGTTCCTAAGTTTAGCAATATTTCGAAGATGGAAAAAGGCTGTTTTTGTGATATTTGAAATGTGATTTTCAAAAGACAAGTTACTGTCTAATATTACTCCCAGATCTTTTACTGCTGAGCTGGTAATAACAGTACATCCTTCTAAGCGCAAGCTGAATTGTGAAAGCTGTTGTGTGCTGGTTTTTGGGCCAATAAGTAATATCTCTGTCTTATCTGAATTTAATAAAAGAAAGTTATTGGTCATCCAATCTTTTATGTCCTGGACACACTCAGTTAATCTAGACAACTTATGATCTATAGTGTCGAATGCAGCACTAAGATCGAGCAGGACTAGCAATGAGATGCAGCCTTGGTCTGAAGCTAAAAACAAGTCATTTGTAATCTTAACTAGTGCAGTTTCTGTGCTATGATGGGGCCTGAAACCTGACTGGTATAGGACAGGAAGAGCTGTATAAACTTATCACCTCGGCAAATCAACAACGTGCCTGTTAGACCCAATCCCAAACAGATTTTTAAAAGAAGTGATGCGTACGGTTGGAGAGCCACTTCTAAACATTATTAATTCTTCATTACATCTAGGTCACGTCCCTAAACCTTTCAAGTTAGCAGTTATTAAGCCGCTTCTTAAAAAATCTAATTTGGACGCGAATGAAATAACAAATTACAGACCGATTTCAAACCTTCCGTTCATATAAAAAATACTAGAAAATGTAGTATCAGCTCAAATTTGCACATTCTTGCAGGATAACAACATCCTTGAAGAATTTCAGTAGGTTTCAGGCCCCATCATAGCACAGAAACTGCACTAGTTAAGATTACAAACGACTTGTTTTTAGTTTCAGACCAAGGCTGCATCTCATTGCTAGTCCTGCTCAATCTTAGTGCTGCATTCGACACTATAGATCATAATATTCTCATAGATCACTTACAAAATTATATAGGTATTCAGGGACAGGCATTAAAATGGTTTAGATCTTACCTGTCTGATCGCTACCATTTTGTAGATCTAAATGGAGAACCGTCTGGTGTAATGCCAGTGAAATATGGGGTCCCACAAGGGTCAGTTTTAGGACCTCTGTTGTTCTCAATATACATGCTTCCCTTGGGTAACATCATTAGAAGACATGGGATTAGTTTCCATTGTTATGCTGATGATACCCAATTATATATCTCAACTAAACCAGACGAAATACCTAAGTTGTCTAGATTAACTGAGTGTGTCCAGGACATAAAAGATTGGATGACCAATAACTTTCTTTTATTAAATTCAGATAAGACAGAGATATTACTTATTGGCCCAAAAACCAGCACACAACAGCTTTCACAATTCAGCCTGCGCTTAGAAGGATGTACTGTTACTACCAGCTCAGCAGTAAAAGACCTGGGCGTAATATTAGACAGTAACTTGTCTTTTGAAAATCACATTTCAAATATCAGAAAAACAGCGTTTTTCCATCTTCGAAATATTGCTAAACTTAGGAACATCTTATCCGTATCTGATGCAGAAAAACTAGTTCATGCATTCATGACCTCCAGACTGGACTATTGTAATGCATTACTAGGTGGTTGTCCTGCATCCTCAATAAACAAGCTTCAGTTAATCCAAAATGCAGCTGCCAGGGTTCTCACTAGATCCAGAAAATATGATCATATAACCCCAATATTATCATCCCTGCACTGGCTACCTGTTCAGTTTAGAATAAATTACAAAATAGTATTACTTACATACAAGGCCTTAAATGGTTTAGCTCCCACATACCTAACGAGTCTTCTGATGCGCTACAATCCACCACGCGCCTTAAGATCACAAAGGTCCGGACTTCTGGTAGTTCCCAGAATTTCAAAATCTACAAAAGGGGGTAGGGCTTTTTCATATTTAGCTCCAAAGCTTTGGAATAGCCTTCCAGACAGTGTTCGGGGAGCAGACACGGTTTCTCAGTTCAAAAGTAGACTCAAGACGCATCTTTTTAATCTGGCATACACATAACTCATCCCAGTACTCATACTCCAGTACACCTATACCGAATGGCAACTACGCTAATTCTCCCCATCTGTTCTGTATTTCTCTACCCATCCCGAGGCATCGGGAGATTTTGCCAGCTTCAGTAGACAAAGGCCGACCCTGCGAGGTTCCTGAGGCATCCAGAGAAGGACCAGCTCCAGCTGGATTCAGCTTTATGATGGTTGGAGCTACACATGCTGCTCCTGTGCAGTGATCCAGACCTCATCTGCCCTCTGCACCTACTGACTCGTCCCTATGCTGAACTGGTCTTCATGTCAATTTAAATAATTTCTGTCATATTGAATTTTCACCTGCACAACACACAAGATGTTATATAATTTCTATCTGTTATCGCCCAAATGAGGATGGGTTCCCTGTTGAGTCTGGTTCCTCTCAAGGTTTCTTCCTAATGCCATCTCAGGGAGTTTTTCCTTGCCACCGTCGCCGTCACCCTTGGCTTGCTCATCAGAGAAATTTCATTCATTCGTCTCATTATTATTATCTGCACATTTTTCTCACACATCCACACTTCCAATTATTTTCTTTTCTATAATTATTATTATTATTTTTTATTTATTTTATTTATTTTTTATTTTATTATTTTTTTTATTATTATTATTATTTTTTTGTTACATTTCTTTAATTTTTGTGAAGCTGCTTTGAGACAATGACCATTTTTAAAAGCGCTATATAAATAAAATTGAATTGAATTGAATTGAATTAATGTAAGAATTAAATCTATTAAATGAATGCGCAAAGATCAGACATAGTATCCTCATTAGCATAGTTTATTTTTACATCTTTGCACACATGAAATGAAAACAACAACAACAAAAATCTGTTACTGGTGTAAATATACAGTTAAAAATAAAACAATTACACACTTTATCTTTAAATACAGCAAACACATTTTTATATCTCTCACTATTTCAAATAACGAAATGTGATTCTGTAAATAGTTTAGATCCGTCAAAAAAATCTAATATACAAATCTGCGTAGAAAAATATAATTTATGAGCGTCGGCCTATCGGGTAAAATCGAGCAGTCAGTCAGCGTTTGGAGAGTTTTTACGTCTCCTCAGTCTCAGTTCATCTCTGTGAATCTTGAATCCTATCATTAGGCTTCTGAATGATCCAAAGACAAATAAATTATTAAATGAAACACACATTCTCAGGAATACCGGGTCACTGAAGAAGTGATTCAAGGGGAAAATTTTCGCCGTTAATCATGAAGACATGTTTCCTCACCTGTTCATCATTTTGCTTCGGTCTGTTAAGCTAATATCGCTAACGGAAGATTGGACATTTATACATAGCGATTAGCTACACAACGATATACACCTGTTAATAACGTGACACACAGTTGGACACATGTGTGTCATGATTATCGGTTTGTTTCAGTTCGAATGATACCGGCTAACTGTCCATAAGCGTCTGTTAGCCTGGTTAGCATGTAGGTATATCATATCTTAAAGTTGATTACATCTGAGGTATATGTGGAGTCTGTGAAAAAATTTTTACTTATTTTCCCTCCTTCTTTTAGTTAATGCCACAAAGTAGAACATTTCAGTCCATAATGCTAATGCTAATATTAATGCTAACTCTGAAGTATAAAACGGAGCAGTTCTCCGTTTCAAGCCATTAGCATTTTAGCCATGACTTAGCACTTTTGGATTAAAGTATTTGGCTAACTTTATAAATTCAGTTCAGCTAATTCCGTTGTACAGAGTCAAACAGAACATCGTGCGGTTAGTTTTTGTCAGAAAGCCGTGTTGTTTGTAAGGCTGCTGGGGTTGGTTGCTAGCAAATTGCCTTCTTCAACAGTTTTGAAGTTACTGTACGCCCCTCTTTGCGCTTAAAACAAGGACTGCAGCCTGTCATGCTAGTTAGCAATGCTATGAATCTGCGTGTCGGTCTTAATTTAAAAGCTAGGGAAATTTATTTACAAAAATCTGACTGCGACAATTTCCGTTTTTCTGACTGTAAGTATGACTGGGGCTTTACAAACGAATGAACAGTGAGTGATTATGTATACCATGCTAACTGGTGTCTATTCAAACTTTTCAATCAAAGTTAGCAAATTTTGCATTTTGGACTAAAATGTTCCTGTATGTTTTATGAGTCTCAGCTCGTGCTAGGAATCCCGAGTGGGTGGAAAGAGTCCCGGTCGAGCAGCCACATTCCGACTTGCAGCAGCATCTTGGGATACCAGTGAATCCCGTCCTGTTGCAAAGTAGCATTTGAATTTGGTACAATCCAACGCCACCATGAGGTCGGCGTGAGCGTGTGACTCAGACGGAGCGGCGCAAAAGCCCAGTGCGCCCAGCTGTGCTCCTCCACGGCAGCGTAACACGAAGCTAGCACACCGTTCACCACGATGGTCCCGTGTGTGGTGAGCGGCGCGTACGAGCCCCTGTCCTCCACCACGTAAACATGCTTTACATGTGCACTCCTCAGACGTCCCCACCCTTCCCAAACAAACACGTCCTGTCCGGGTTTCACGCTGCTTGCAAACTTTGCAACCATCCCCGAGGCAGCTGCATCGTCCCGGATGAAGACCAGGTGTGCCGAAGTGAGCCGCAAGGTCACATTCGGTTCTGATGTCTCAAGTACGAGAAATGTCCGGTGCGTGTTTGCGTCTCGGTCCAGGTAGCCGATGAAGTCACTGTACACGATGTTTCCCAGCTCATCTGCTGCGAGAACCTTATCATCTTCTGTCAGATCCTCCACCTGCTTCGTGCTTCCATCCGAGAGATAAACCAGCGCAGATCCGGGGAAGCAGCCGCCCGATTTAGCGGCGACAGAGTTTTCTGGTTAAAAACAACAACAAAAATAAATTCAGTTGTGAATTTGGCAGGGTTTCAACTGGGTTATTGTTTCATCCATATTTTTCAATGTAGACAGACTTTTGAAAAGAAGACTGTTATGTAATATTTGTACTATGGAAGGAGTCTCTAGTGTCAGCGTTTTGTAACTGTGAAATATAACGCTGTAACTTTAAGATTTGACACGTCTTCAGGACAGAGGAGTTTACACTTCTTACTGTGGCTTCTTTCTATCTGTGCAAGAGTAGAGGCTGAGGAGGAAACGACTGTTTATACAGTAGCTGCTAGAACGTACGTGAGAACAGGAACTGACTTGTTTTGTGGATGTTCAGTAAGATTAAATTCTGTATCAATAACGAACCAAAGTACAGACGAAAGGATGTGCTATCAATACCGAATCGTTCAATATGGCCGCCGTGTTTTGAAATGAAGTAACAAACTCAACGTGGTTAATTACGAACAGACAGGCGCTCATTCAGTAACGTCTAAGTCTTTCTGCAGTGTTCGGTGACTCGGGTCAGGGTTGTTACAGCAGCACAATGCGCAGTTGTGATGTAAATGTCTATGTTGTGAAACGCACCCGCTGCTGACGGAGCGCTAATTGAGAAGCAGGAGGCGTTTTGTCATTCTAATGTAGTCGCGGGCTGCTCCGGCACGATCCCAGTTCGTTTATTTAGGTGTTTATGTTTCAAAAGTCTTGTGTGACTGTTTGCTCAGGTGCACACACACACACACATACATTAACATACACACTGACTGCAATACACAGCTCAGAGCAAACATGCCTCATGCCAGGCATTTGTATTGTAATCGCCTAGCAGATGTGTGTTGATTGACACACACCAGAAATCTGTGCCTTAATCCCCGATTCTTCCCCTGAATGCATGAGGAGGAACGGAGCCAATCGCTCGAGCTGCCAAGCGGACAGTGAGGAACGACACTAAAAATCTTTACACAGATTTACACAGGTGGTGAATTTTTTTTATCTCATTTATATATTATTTTTGTTGTAATTTAATTTGATTGAAAAAAAAAAGCAGGAATTCTTGAGTCTATCCAAAACTATCCACTTGTATTATTTATTTGTATTAAACTAAGTTTATAGCAAACCAAATATAAAATTATCAAGTATATTTCTGGCCAAAATGATGAGAATTTTGCTTCTTTCAAGAAATCAATTCCTAAAAATTCCCCAAAATTTTGCTTGCAATTTTGGTAACATTTCATTAGAATAAGCTTAAAAATGTTATATTTACTTTCTTGTAATCTTATTTTCAGTGTAGATTTAAGATATTTTCTTTTTTTGCAGTGTTCTTTCTTTTTTTTTCCTTCTTTTTTTACTCTTAGAGGCTTTAAAAAAAATTCTAAAGCTTCCGGAGAGTGTGTGAGTAGAGATGAGGTAAAATAAATAAATTTCAATTAATAATAATTACAAAGAATTGTGCGCTACTAGACGTCCCATGTCTTCTAATGGATGAAGTCAGTCTGAGTCAGTCTGGCACAGCTCGTTTAATTAAGTTCATCGTCCAATAAATTGTCATAAGCGTTTGCACCTTTATATATATTTAGAGAAATGAACATGCCATGACATGAAGTTAAATCCCGACGTTGAGTTCTTGCTCACCTGCTTTGACGGAGCAGTGTATGTGTGCCTTGGATTCGTAATAAACCCAGTCGAATCCAGCCTCCACGGCAAGTCTCGACAGCATCCCATACTTTCTCTTGTCTCTGTCCGAGGTTGTGATGTCCACCGCTCGGCCCTCGTAGTGTAAAGACTCTTCAAAATGGTTGCCGTCCTCGTCCCAGGCCTCCGTCACGCGCAGCTTCACCCCAGGCCACTGGTTCATCACCGAGATCGCCAGCGAGTTCAGCTTGTCTTTACATCGCTGTGAGAGACAGAGGTGAAGACGGAGACGGTGTGTGTCAACTCGTGCTGCTGTGATTAGAACCTGAGCAGAAGGTTATTGATCCGCTTTCGTCTGAGCTCCCGATCAGTCGCTTCAGTTTGATTAATGCAGAATGAAAAGAGACCCTGGTAGAAAAAAAAAACATTGCTGGCAAAGTTCCCAAAAAAAGTCGGAGGAAAATTATGAACTGTTTTGCAGCTAATTAGCGATCATCGTCCGGCCCGGTGACTCCAATGGGTCTGCTTTTAAATATAAGTAGTTGTATAGTAATTACCCCCCTTACCCTGGGGTTTTATTGGGGTAAAGTGTGGTGTTGGTTGTGTGCCACATATGGAGAGTCTGATCAATAACTCGGGAGGTTAAATCTAGCTGAAAACAAATCCAATCTTGATTTAAGCTAAATCCTAAAATGGCAGCCGACTGGATCTGTTCCACGCCGCATGACTGTAAAAATGATCAATTAATACCTAATAAGTATGGATTACACAGCAGGGACACACTGATCCTCTATTGGACGTGCCATCCACCTCCTGCAGCATAAACACACTGATATTATAGCCTATAAAGTGTAAGAGCAATAACTCAAAGAGCTTTCTGTTTCAGGTACTGATTACAACCTTGAGACGTTCGCTAGCACGTCAGATATGAAACACGACTGCAAATCGTTCATTACTGGACGCGTACCTACTTCACAGAACGTTATAACACCACTTAAAAGCCTATGAAGTGCACTTAAGGAGCAAAATCCCAAACAGGATGGATCACCTACAGGATAAACAACAGGACAGATGGTAAACATACCCTACAAAGTGCACTAGTGCAAGAACACTTGTTTAAGATCCCAAATGCTTCCATATTAGAAAAAACACCACAATTTACAGAGTGTGAAAAAAACAGTGTTTACCATCAAGTGCAATTAAAACACACAGATCCTCAATTCCAGCTGATATTTAGTTCCTTTTGAAGTGTACTGTATGTCAACAGGGTTGTGGGCAGCAGGATCTGGAACTGGAACGTGGTTCATTACTGGACAACGTTGTATGTATTTACTGTACACTCTATATGAAGTGCACTTGCATCTCTCCTAACAGCAGTTTATTTGAGCTGAAGTGTACTTATATACTGTATGGATCAGGCTTACCATATGAAGTGCACTTAAAATGACCTCTGCGACTCCTACCAGGCAGATACTCAGGATGACGATAATAACCTGTCTTTTAGTCCTGTGAGCTTCATGTCGGGCTTGTTGTCCACAACAGTATGAATATGATAAACTGTGTTTATCATATTCATATCTGTATTTGTTTGTGTTTAGAACACTATTTTTAATTCCTACTACCTAGTGCAAAGTTTTTGCATTAATAATCGTAACACTTAACTCCTTGCTTTCGCACCCAGTACTCCTCCATCTCCTAAACTCATGATCATTTCTTCACTCTGCACTAGCGGTTGTTTCATCACTGGTTTATGGTGTTTCGACTGGTCCATAATTCATCATATGGACTAATGCTATTTCTTCTTTAATCCAACTTAATTTCCTGTGTTTATTTAAGCCTTTGTAACGGTGAGATCTACGTGAGCATCAAGGATAAACAGAAGACACATTCAGACGAGTTGTGAGACACGCAATGTAAGCACAAGACGCTGATGTGATTCATGAAAAGGGATGACTTCCAGATCTGAGAGCGAAGTCGTTACTCATCATCCTAGTCCGGTTACGCGAGAACCTTTAACCCTGTTGTGATGCTACAAACATGAACAAACCTGAAGATGGACATTCTGGTATTTAAAATAGTGTCCATCTGAAACTGTAGAATAAATTATAAACTTATAATATGGTTAAAATGTCAAGCATGAAATATATTATTAGCAAAATTGGTTATTAGTTAGTTCGTTAGTTATCTATGTTTGTTTATTTACTGTAGAAAATGAGCCATTACACTTACATCATATTATCAGCATTTCTTTTTAGTTTTATGTAGTTAAAATTAAACCTAGATGAAAGCTTGCATTTGTGAACTTTAGATTAATCACAGATTAATTGATTTATCTACCTACCGTTACACCTACCGACTGCTAAGTATTTAGCAGTCATATCAATCAAAGTGAACCACACAAAACATTTATTATTATTATTATTGCTTTGCCTATGGATTTATTTATTTTAGACTGAAATTAGATTTGAAAGCAGTGTTTGGAGAAGTGAATCTTAATTAAAAAATATATATAATAAAAAAGAAAAGCATTTATTATTCATAAAAAAATATTGCATAACCTCCTGAGACCTGAATGTGATATGAGGACATGACATTTTCTACACAGTCTACCATCGTCACATGAGAAGTGTTGGGCAATAATTATTTTTGCCAAACTCCTTCTGGTTCATAGTTCATACTGTATATTTATAGTTATCAGGCGCTCATAAAGAGAAACAGTGAGGAGAAATTACAACGTCTGAGATATGGGGAACACCTTTATGTCAGGGACATTTTAAATTCCTTCAATTAAAGTGGATAATTAATCAATATAGCAATCACTCACTCGTCATCTATACCGCTTTATCCTGAGTACAGAGTGGCAGGGGGGCCTGGAGCCTATCCCAGGGCACGAGGCGGGGTACACCCTGGACGGGGTGCCAATCCATCACAGGGCACACATATACACATATTCACACACACTATGGGAAATTTGGGAACGCCAATTAACTAAATCTGCATGTCTTCGGACTGTGGGAGGAAACCGCTGTGCCAGGAGGAAACCCACCAAGCACGGGGAGAACATGCAAACTCCAGGCACACACACAAACCCTGAGGTGGGAATCGAACCCAGACCATGGAGGTGTGAGGCGACAGTGCTAACCACTAAGCCATTAATATATTAATATAACACTGATCAATAATAATAATAATAATAATAATTCTGTATCACAATGTGCACTTTGAGACTTTTTTTTTCTATTCAAATATATTTATATAATTGTCGGGTCGGAGCGCGCGCCTTTGCATCTATAATCTTTTAATTTAATTATTATTATTATTATTATTATAACTCTTCCCAGCCCTCAGCCCCCCGTGTGTCCGTACCTGGGTCATGAGCCGGTCCGCGTTGGTGTTCTCCTCGTCCTTGAAGATGATGTCGGGGTTATAGTTGGGGCTGAGCTCCTTGAAGCGCTCCGAGTTGCGCGTGATCTTGCCCTCGTACTTCCCGCTCGCGCCGAGCGTCTTCTCTGCCACGTTGGGGATGAACTGCTTGTAGGCGAGCGGTGTGAGTCTCTTCGGGAGTCTGCGCTTCCCGTAGCCTCGGCCCGGACCGCAGGCGCGCGCGCAACCGGCAAGCAGCAGCAGCAGCAGCAGCGCGCGCACGGACGAGCGAAGCGCCAGCTTCCGGAGCAGCAGCGTCAGGTCCATGTCTGCCTCCTGTCTGAGTGTGTGTGTGTGTGTCTGAGTGTGTCTGAGTGTGTGTGAGGGTCAGATCATACACCGGTGCCACGATACCTGCACTTCTCCTATACGCGTCCCCGTGTGCGCGTCTCCGCGTGTGCGCCCTCGCAGAGCAGGTGCAGCTCGAGTGTGTGTTGGGGATGCTGGAGGAGAGGGAGTGTGTGTGTATGTGTGTGTGTGTGTGAGCGCAGTAAGAGCTCATTGGCTGAACACACTCCGACCTGAACTCTACTGTAACACAAGTGTGAGATCATCACAGAGGTGCAGGTGAGTCACACACACACACACACACACACACACACCTACACACACACACACACACTAAGTGTGTGCAGAGTTTCATCCCAGAACCACCAACACTCAACACCTCCTGTTACATCTATCTGCTCATCCATTAAGCGCACAACAAAAGACATGAACTGAGATGTGCATAAGTATTTGCCCCCTTCCACATGCTCTTGTTGCACAACCCAGACGTTATGGTCACAAAACAGACCTGGGGATTTTTTTTTAAATACAAAGTTAGAAATGCAGAAGTAAAGTTTGCATAAATAGATAGATAGATAGATAGATAGATAGATAGATAGATAGATACTCTATTGATCCAGAAGGAAATTTCCAACATCCATACCAAGGATAGTAACATAATAAACAATAAACATGTTATAACAATTACAGCTCATCAATAGTGAAGTCACATGTTCATGTTCCACAAACTGAACCTACAGTACACTGGACTTTATGTCATGACGGTACACAAAACAGACTATCATAATGATTTTTATTATTATTATTATTATTATTATTTTTAATGAAGTTACAAATGTAAAAATGTTTGTGTAAGTCCTCTGCTTAAAAATGTATTTGTTATTTGACCAAACCTGCATCTAAATACATACACTTCAATCAGGGTCCCCCTTCTCTTTTTCAGCTCAGTACCTGTTCATTCTGTAGACTGTTTATGAGGTCAGACACTGATGTTGGACGAGACGGCCTGGCTCACAATCTCTGTTCCAGTTCATCCCAAAGGTGCTCAATGGGGTTGAGGTCAAGGCTCTGTGTTTGGGCCGATCATGTTCTTCCACACCGACCTCAACAAACCATGTCTTTATAGTCCTTGCTTTTGTGCACTGGGACACGTAGGAATAGAAAAGGGCCTTCAACAAACTGTTACCACAGATTTAGTGAAGTATAGCATTGTCCAAGATGTCTTGGTATGCTGAAGTATTAAGATTGTCCTTCACTGGGACACACTGAGACACCTGAATTCAATAATTAACAGGTTTGGACAAATACTTTTGTAAAACTGTGGCACCATTACCCATTACACACACATCTTTTGTCTCCTTATACTGTATCATTTGCTTGGAAATATGAATCTGGTGAGTTTTAATGTTAATTTAAGGAACAGAAATTTACAGTAATTATTTTTAAAGTAAAGTTTTACAGTACACACACTTAGGTAAGACTAACCGAGGGTACGACTACCTCATTAAGGAAATGTACAGGACTCCTTATTTTGGAAAGTGTACATTATGGAATTAACTAGGATAAGTTAACATTTAATTATTATGTTAATTAATAAAAGAAATTCTGTTATAAATGATCTGTATAAACGCAATCAAAAATTGATCGTTTTCTGTAAGACGTTTATTCTGCATTTATAGAAGGAGTCTCCAGTGTCAATGCTATAAGAGGTAAAGCTGTAGTTTTATGGTTTGTTTAAAATAATCTAACATAATATGTTCACATTCGTGTATCCAAGAGGAATTATACACTTAGGAATGTGCTTTTGTAAGAAAATAATCAACATCAGTGATTTAACAGTGATTTAAGAGCTCAGACGATCATGCTCACAGTTTAACAGCCGAAACTCGTACTCAGTTTGTCTCACGCTATAAGAACACACTTCTGAGCATTTTTCGACACACTTAACACTCGTTGTCATCATGGTGCTCTCTCTGAAACGTCCGAGCGCTCTTGTAAGTCAGCAGGTATCTAGAGCAGACGGGGGGCTTAAAGGATTAGCGCACTTGAAAAAAAAAATGGTGATGACAAATTTGTCTGAAAAAGTTTCACTAAGTTTTTACTAAAACCCGCAAATTCTTCACCTCCATCATCTCTTTATCAGAACCATCACATGATCACTAGCACACAATACACACTGATCACCAGCTCATCAGCATCTTCTGTATGTGCAAAAATATTAGCCACAAAGTGCACACTACTGCTCAGAAGTAAGTGCCCCTGCATGCTCATTAAACAGCTTCCATGCTATTGTTGTTTAAAATTTATTCATTACCATAATTTTATTCATCATGAGAAAATTTTTATTCATTTGTTATTAATCCAATAATTTAATCACTATTAAAATCAGACAAGTTGGCACGGTGGTGTTTTGGTTTCCAGGATTGAGAGTTTGTATCCTACCTCAGCTCTGTGCGTGTGTGTGGAGATCTGGCATGTCTTTGAGCATACCTAAATAACCTGTAGTGTGTGTGTGTGTGTGTGTCCTGTGATGGACTGGCACCCTGTTGATTGTGTGCCCCGTCTCCAGGGATAGACATCAGGCCCCCCGCGAACCTGTACACAGGATAAAGCGGTATAGACGGTGAGGGAGTGAGTGAATCACTTAAATAAATGAGTGTCAAATAAATCCTTAGTCCTCCTTTGTCAAATAAATTGCCAAATTTCGCACACACTCCCACAGATAGCACATGTTTACAGGAAAAAAATACAAACCGGCTAACATCAGTGACTCTCGTCTTTTAGAAAATGAAACGTAAACAGGAAACGTCTCAGCGAGTCATAATGTAATTATTTTTTTTAAGGTAATGTTTACACTTTAATGATGTCATTATAGAGTCAGAGCTCAGAGGTTTACGAGTACAGATGATTGGCATGGCAGATCTGGGATCAGTTCTCTCTTACCTACAGGATATAACTGTTCGTTCAGATATTAAATCCTGAATCTGATCCCAAAGCACTCCTCTCTCTCTCTCTCTCTCTCTCTCTCTCTCAACATGTCCCTGATGATCGACAAGAGGCTGGGACGCCTTCAAGAAGTTAAAGCATTAAAATAAATTCAGCTCCTGGGAGGTGCGAACAGCTCTCTGTATCACTCCATATGTCTGGTCTGCTGTTTGTTCTCCTTTTCACGCTCTTTAGAAATAATTTTTTTCCTCGGCGAGTCCCGTCACCTAAAAGGAATGAGCTCTGAATTCATGACACCTTCTCTGTTTGGACTTGCAGTGGTTCCACAGAATTTGCATGTAAGTGAGCAAAGCATCACCCTCGCACCGCTCAGTGAGGGCAGAAAGTCAGCAGCTGGGCAAGAAGAGGAAGAAGAAGAAGAATTGCTTTTAAAAAGTTTCTGTTTGGATAAACTTTTATTATATGTAAACTGATGTGTAGGTGTTAAATATTAATGTGTACTGGGGTTCATGATTTAGAGAATGATGTGTCTGTTATACTGTAAGTCATAAACAGTGTGTGTGCGTGTGTGTGTGTAAAACTGTTTCTGAGTGTTTTATTCCTTTTACACCACGGCAATATGTCAGGGATTATTGATGAAAGAACGAGACGTCAGGATTATTATTTATCTGTTTATAGTCTTCAAGAACGTCCATGAACCAGATTCTAACTTCCTTTACACTTATAACGAGTCGTTTCCTCACCATCGTAAAAAACTCTATTCTCATAGACAGTATGCAGCCTTACCTGACACTGCCCTGACACTGGAGACTCCTTCCATACAGTACCTGTCAGATAACCCGAGTCACATCACGTATACGCTTGCAGTTTTAACATTTTTGATGGACGGCTGTCAGAAGCATCTGAAACAAAGTAAACTCGCACATGCTCGTCAGGAAGCCGAGGTTCAGTCTGAAGGCCCCTGCTGACTGGGGGACGAGTGCCCAAGGGTGAACAGGTCGCTCGTCACCGTGACACTTCTTTACGTGTTTCGAGTTCCTGTGGTTTACTTGAGAGCCTGTGAAACGGCCCAACAGTCTGTGACACTAAAGACGTTCTAACTGAAGCGGCGGCGTCCTTCCTGTGGCGGTCAACACCAGCGAGTGAACCGTGCTCTGTCAGCTACGTGTTACACTTGTAGTTAAATTGAGCGGTGAACCCGAACACATCTCAGCCTCTGTGATTCATTGTCTAACGAGCTCTCGGCAGCCGGCCGTCATCGGGTGCTGCTGTTTCCGCTGCTGCTTGTAGCTCGGCTCAATACCTGCGGACAGCTCGCTCGCTGGACCCTGGTGACCTGACGGCCAGGTGAGCTTTATAACCAGACACAGGAAATACTCGGGCTAACTATGACGAAGAGTCTCCTCTTTAACGACCAGAGGAAAAAATGTTGTGACTTTCTCCTCTCTGGTTCGAAGTCATCCAGGGCACTTAATGATCTGTGAAATCAAATCACATGAATCTCAGCGGTCAGTTAGTCCAGACATTACACCTCCAATCTGTCAGGGTGTGTGTGATGTGTTGGCACAGAGGCTCATCACCTGTTTACCTGAAAGAGAAAACATAATGCATAATGGGTATCACTGCAAAATAAAAGTGGACCACCCAAGATGTTTTATTTAAAGCAAAGGCTTTAGCACATGATATCAACTTTGTTTGCTTTATTACTGCAGCAGCAGTTCTTTATGTTTATTCTTTCATTAAAACTGTAAAAAAAAATGTCTGGTAACCACCTATAATCACATTTCTGTTACATAATGCAAATAAAAACATCCAGGTTACTTCTGTCCTGCGGCTCAATCAACAAAATCTCTCTTTATCTTCGAGTTGACTCCTCATGCTCAGTTACTGAGGAGATTTAAAGTCCTGAATCAAAGAGTCGGCAATGATGAGCGAGACGTCACTCAATGTACAGTAGGAAAAAATTGGTGAATAAGAAAATATTATTAATGTGATTTATATTTTATGAAACAGTTGAATAGTTTTTTTCCCCACATATTAACCAGTCAAAGGTCTGGACACACACTCTTATTTTATTTTTAAGGTTTTCCAAATTTTATATTAATACTGAAAACACTGTAATTATGACAAGAAATCTTTGGGAATCATGTGTCAAATAACCCAGAATATGTTTTATATTTTTAATTCTTTAAAGTCGCCTTCTTCTGCTTTGATGCCTGTTTTGCACATTCTGTTACTTTTGAATATTGAATTCTCCTGATCATAGCAGGACGTTTGCAAAGAGAATTTAGTGCAAGGACATGTCTCTCCTGCGTCTCTTCTTCAACTTATGGAGAACGCCAAAGACAATGATGGTTTTGAGTTGATCGCTCTGTGGACGATTGTATCCTTTGTATAAAGTGTAACTTTTTGTTTTTATTCTCTCAGTCATCCTCATGAGGTCGTCACCAACAATCCTGAAGGAGTTCTCAGAGGTGTTCAGTAGCTGTTGGCTGCTTTTCCATCAATCTCTGGTCAACTCTTTCCAAAACATCTAAACTGGATTTGTGACCTGGAGGTGTGTTAGGGGTCGTAGTTCTGTTGGAAAACACAAGATATTTCCACTAAGTGCAAAACAGACGGGACGGCGAGTCGTTACAGGATGCTGTCGTAGCCGTGCTGGTTGAGTGTGGCCTCAATTTTGACTAAGGCACCAACAGTGTCACCAGCAGAGCACGGCCATGCTCTCACCCCTCCTCCTGTGTGCTTCACAGTGGGAACCACCTGTCCATTCTCTTTACGTCTAACAAAGACACGCCGGCTAGAACCAAAAGTCATATGAGGACTCATCAGATCAAAGGACAGTTCCACTGATCTAATGTCCAGTCTCTTCTGCTTGTTGTTCTTCTGACCTAATGACAGATTGTCTGTTTTCTTTATTTAACTTAGTGTTTCTTGCCAAAATATGGATTCGTACAGTATTCGTATCAGCACTAAGAGGGCACACTGTGAACTGAAGGAGAAGGTGTGTCCAAACTTTTGACTGATTAACTCAAATGTGCTTTTTAATAAATTCATGACGTTTATACAATAAGTGGCTAAAATATTCTCTCAGGAAATGAATTAACAGATGAAGTCACGGTCACCATGGTAACGATTATCTCACACTGAATGTATTATTACTATTTGCATTATTAGTATTTAAACACATACACACAACATTTTAATGCTTGCGTACAAATAATATCTGATTCTTTAATTGTGTTTTTCTTGTTAGATACATTAACATTGTTTATGTAATTATGACTATTTAATGAAAGTCATGGACACAAATCTTACAAGATCATTCCCATACCCTGACCGTCGGTGCATCATTACAGAGCGACTATAATCCTAATTAAAACCGCCACGCCTCCACTAACTGCAGCCAGAAGAGTGTTTAATCAGTGCGACTCTAAACGCTGAGAGTGTGTGTTGTGTAAAAGTAACACACACTATGCATTAGAGATGTGAATATGCATCAGTACTGTATGTATACGCTGCGAGACATACACAACCCGTTATATAATAGGGACATGAGTGTCTGTGATGTCGAGTTTTGTGACAGAGACGCTCAGTGTCTGTGTTCCCTGATGTTGCTCAGCAGCAATCGGCAATTTCTCATCCAGACAAATCAGTAAAATAGTCTGAGGTCAACGCTGTGTGAGTGTTTGATACGCGATGCACTGAAGTGTTGGGAATAAACGCACTAGTTCGCTTTGTCTTGTGAAAACGAGCGGCGCCTTTCATTAGCTCACAATGTCAGGCTGCGGCTTGGATCGAACTGTCTGTCGCTATAGTAACCATCAGCGGCGAGTGATTGCGCAAGGTGAGGTGAAAGAGTTCTTCATGTTTTTTTTTTCCTTCCCCGAGCTGTCGAAGGCAGACGGGATCGATAAACAGGCCGAGGTGATGAGGACCAGCGCTGAATCCCGCTCGCTCCCGCTCCATGCTCAGCGTTTGTCCTGAGTCATTACCCATAATTCCACCAGCGCAAGGGAAAGAGGCGTCGATGGCGTACATTGGTCGGCACGGTTTGTGGCTGCGTTTTTATTACGGCTACGTGATTAGTATTGATCGCATGAAGCGTCTCGTCAGCTGATTAAAACCCCAGCTGGCTGATGTTCGATTCCTGTTATTGCAGAAACACGACTAAGCAGAAGCTATAAAATAAAAAAAGGAGTAATTCTAATGAGCGAGGGCGATGAAGGCGGATTAAATGGCAATGGAAATGCTTTTACTGTTAACCTGTTAACCTGATTTACAGTGAACCTTACGTCTCTACACATGTTTATGGAGGTAGAGTCAAGTGTTGAGTTCAGCATCATGCTCTGGTTCTGACTCTGAGCACACGGTACTGATGGGGTGTATCAGGGATGGACAGACGGCGGGGTGGACAGGAGCCTGGGGGAGAACGTTGAGGCCTGGTGCAGGTCAGATTATTTGTAGAACTGGTGACAAAGAGAGATGGTGATTGGTCCTCCAGGTCTCCACTAGGGCTACAGCTATGGCTAACCAACTGGACATGATAGTAACCACTGATCATCTCTTTCTCATTAGACTGGGCTCCTTTAACATCTGTAAGAAGCTTCAGATGTTTTACCAGTCAGTTTAGGAGCTGTGTCCAACCACAGATCGGCTCAACTGGGACTCATAAGACTTCTTCTTCTTCATTTTTCTTTTTTCCAGCCTTGGATGACTTTACCTCCAGTTTACATCGCTCACCTTTTAACAAGTTTGCATTATTTTTTTAAATGAATTTCTTTCCATTTATTTATATATCCTAATTTATTATTAGTTATTCCTGTTATTTAACATTGTTACACTTAGTGGTAAAGGTCATCTTCCCCTTGTGTGTTACAATCTTTTGTCTGTTTGCTCTGTATACGTGTGTTGTATTTCTGTCATCTGTCTATCAGAATTGATGTAACAGAGTGAAATGTCAGAGATTATATCAAGAAATGAAACAGGCTTTAAACACATGTACTCTCTTATGGAACTATTCTTTGATTTGTTGTTCTTCATTATCTCTTTGGATTTCTGTGGAGCTTCTCAATCACAATAGGCGTTCAAGTCAAACTGGGACTGAAGTTTCTGCTGATGTAAAAGCGATTGAATGACGATCCATGGATGACGATCCGTTAAAGGAGTTCCTTGAAGGCTGGTGTTTCAGATGTGAATCAGACAGACAGTCCGATCACAGCTCCTCCATTCTACCTTGATGGTGTCCAAGCACTAGTGAAACACTGGGATAAGTGCATTAGTGGATCAGGGGATTATATGGAGAAATAAAGGGAGTTTTTACTCTCAGGACTGTGTTCTGTTATTCTGCACTGTTATCAGTCCCACTTTGACTTGTACACAATACTTCAATCTCTCCTCATTTTGAATTAAACTCCTACAAAGTCTTGAAGAACCCTTTTATCTCTAGATTTCTAATCGTACATTTCTGCATATCGATCTTCTGATAGATTCCATTTTAAGAAGAACAACATGAGCAATCATTTGGACTTGGTCCCACACACTTAGTCATTAGACACACTTTTAGAAAGTTTTTTTTTTGGTTCTAAATCAGGGTTCCAGTAACTGGTCTGGTCTCGATACCCTTCTGATAGGACACGTTTCACACACAGAACCTTGAGGGTTCCATCAGTGAGACGAGCAAAGAGTCTTTAAAGTTCTCAGAGTGTGTAGAGCTGCAGTGAGATGTGAACTCGGTGTGTTTTGACATTTATGTTCTCCATGTGCAGTATTTTATTTTATTATTTCTTTGCTTGTTTGTTGGCCAGAAATCTCCTGAGCTCTGCAGATTAAAACATTGTTTTCAGACTAATTGTGAGAAACGAGGAATGGAAAGCAGATTAGCGGAGCGACAGGAATGCCAGAAATTCGGCCGTGTCAGGGTAAAGCTGCTGCGTTAAGCTGTTGTGGCCGATGCTTGTCCTGATTAACACTGCTTAATTGTTGAAGTTCAGGAGATGGTGTTCTGCTCCGCCGCTAGTCACGTGGCCTGCGATAGCATGCAGACGCACTGATGATATCCACTATGAGCGAGGATCAAGCAGGTTTAATTCGTCCTGGTAGCTGTTCATGTTCCGGCGTAGCGAGCGGTTTCAGGTTTTCTGGTTTGTGGTTAACCTGGTGGTAATGGCGATGAGGCAGCGTGCCTGTGAGCGCTCGTTCTCGTCAGGGTTGTTTCATTTCAACACGTTGTTCAAACAATTAGTGACGGTGTGTGTGAAGTCTGACTAATAGCTCATAATGTTTACACAATGTGTCTACGCTTGTTAGACAGAACACGAGGATTCTCCTGACTGAAACTCGTTACAAAAGCAGAATTGTAGGAGTAAAATCCTTCACATCGACAAAGCTACTTAAAGCCTGATTAAAGTTGTTTCGCCGTGACGTGTCCCGTGCTGAGCTCCATCAGGACGTCAAATTCTACTAGATCTACTAGATTTAGCAATTGTCTTATTACCATCATTATTATATTTTACAAAAAATTAAATATCATCATTATTTTGGGATGTCTTTGTCCTTCTCAGCTTCAATCTATCACCATGTTCAGTAAAGTTACAGGGAAACTGAGAGGGAGTTACAGGGAGCTGTGTGACGGCTCCAAGTCGATTTCGAGGGAAATGTGTTCAGGAATTAGTGCTAATACTTAGTCACTTACTGATCGCTAATAAGATTTATTTCGATTTCATATTTTTTTTCTCCCCAGGACAAGGGAGGAGAAAAAAAAAGAAAAAACTTAAACCGCACAACCTTTCACCCTGAACACGTCTCGGTCTGGTTAAACACAACGACCAGCAGTGAGGACGGGTTCCAAGCACCGGATTATAATACGGGAGCTGATGTTAGAATCAAGATAAAGTGGAAATATCTGATTTAACAAAACATAATGCGTGATATGTAAAACAAACACTGTGATTGTGTATTAGTGCAAATGCTGACTGTAGTTTTGCAGAAAGTATTGGCCTCCCTCTATCCTGTGTAGTGACTGGTTCAGGGTGACCGTAAACTGTCACTAGATCAAAAAACTGAGTGGTAAAGTTTAATAATAAGTCTACCCAATACAGCGGTTTTAGTTTTTTGTTTTTTTCTTAAACAGCTTTGATACCAAACAGGTGTATGTTTATTTTCATACAAAAAAATTTATGTATTATGAGTTCAAATCTGAAATCAGAAAACTGACCCCGTTTTTGGCTCATGGTATTCGTGAGCGTTAAATCTGTATGTTCTAGTTAGGGCTGCACGATATTAGGAAAATATGCGATATGCGATATTGTTGTTGAATACTGCGATAACAATATTTCTTGCGATATAACATTTCCCTAGAGAAATGCATTTTTTTATTATTATTGCCTTTTTTTTATTATTTATTTATGTGTAATGATCATACTAAAATAAACAGGTAATAGATATTCGTCTGAAGTAATTAAATCTAATTCAGGCTAAAAAGAAACTATATGTCAAGGAAGTTGCAAATATTTAGACTTCAAAACACTATGAATTACTTAAACCCCTCAGCAGATATTCTGATTTCTGGTTTGCTGTTACTATAAACCTGCCAACACAATATGAATTACTTTCAAACATTACCTTTTATTTACATGTAACCATACACTCATCAATAGTGTCTTAAAACAAGAGCATCTTTTAAACAAAATATTCTCTTTGGCTTGCCTGGTTTTTTTAAATAAAAATTATTAAACAAAAATTTAATTAAAAAAATACTATTTGTCACACACTCGCACGCACACACGCACGCACGCACACAGACACTCGCTCCGCGACCGGCACTAGGACCCGGAAGTAATGCGGGTGCGAACCCGGAAGTATAAGAGGAGTAAACAAAGCATTGCATACAGCTTAGTCATTAAGTTCGCCATTTCGGTTCAGATTGTTTACTTTCTGATTCGAGTGTGTGTCTATAGGACGCGGGTTAAATGTGTGTTTTCCCTTGCTCCCCTTCTGTGAGAGTCCTTAGACTAATTCGCGTGGTTATCCTGCCTACTCACTTGCTTCCGCGTTTGGGTTTACCGTCTACGCTACAAAGGGCTAACGGCTAATCGCTAAGTTTTCTGATCATCCGGGCTTAGTTCGGGACAGAATGAAGTATAAAGATAAAAATTATAAATATATATATAAAGATATAAGCGGGTATAAACATAGTAAGGGCCCATCTGATTGATCAAATTTGGACACACAAATGCTTGGCAAATAAAGCTTGGCAACTCTTTGTGATATGGTTATCGCGCATGCCATTATCGCGATAACGATATTTTTTCGATATATCGTGCAGCCCTAGTTCTAGTCAATTAGTACAAAGATGAAATAATCTTTTGCTAGCGTGTCTCTTGTTTGTGATCATGTGTCGCTGGGGTTCCTTGCGGGACAATCGTTTACTTTTGTGGCCTCACGAGAATGAGCATAAGAACTTTTTGAGTTTTTAACATCTTTGGTTAGAAGTAGCAGCTAGTACCTCGTGCAGGCACTTTAATTCATTGGTGAGAAAAACTCTCCGTGTTTATACACGCCATGCATAATAAACCTTTATCTACACATGATGAGTGAAGTGTGAAAGCTGGAGAAACGAGACGGTCTTGTCTCAAAACAGAAAATAAATCCCTACTAATACAGAATGATCCTGTGACTAAATGTTGTTTGTGTCTGTTTAATTTCACAACCACTCACGACGACGGCAACACATAACCGATCGATCTGATGTTACGTAATCAATCAGCAGTTTTCTGATAGGATTCGAGACCTGTGAAATGTTTAATGAAGCACATGGGCTGATCATTTTCCGCTTGGAGTTAACATTACGCATCAGGGTAGAGCCGATAAACTGTGTAAAACACGAGCGCGTGTTAAGACTATTTACGAGCAGTGGGCGGTCCCGGAGATAATGAAATGCCAGTGGGAGAGAGACAAAAGTTACTCTAATTAGATAAAATATAAGAGTATTTGTCCAAAAAATGTCTTAGAATAAAGAATAATAAATCTAAAATGATAAATGAATATAAATAATGAGTAACTGATATTAAACTGGAGAGTTGTTCTCATTCGGTCTGCTAAACAAATGAGCATGTCTCTTTGCTTTATCTGCTCTCATCCTTATTGATTTTGTGCAGTGTTTATTCCACACTCACACACACACACAGACACACAGACGTTCGGATAAGCGGTGCCAAGCAGTGGGTACTTCTGGCAGTAAAATATGAATCAGTGCCGTGCGGTCAATAAGTTGTCAGGTGCTAATAAGTGGCGTCGTATTTTCGTGATATGTGGAGCGCTCCATCATTCTGAGTGCTCGGAGATTTATCGAAAATCCATCGCCGTTGCGACTGGAGCGTGAGGTAATGTAGCACTTAGTAAATGAAGTTAAAAAAAAAAAAAACTTTTATTGGGATTTATTATTTAAATTGAATTCCCAAAACTCCTTCAATCCAAACTTTGCAATCTGAAATCATGAATCTGGAGGCGTAATTATCCTGAGATTCCTTCCATCTCTGTTGTCTGCGGTCTCTGTAATCATGATGAGATGAGCGTTGGCGTTATTTACAGCCCATTAGTGCCCGTTGTCCTCTGACGCGCCACCGAAGTCCTTGCATTAGCTCCCGGTGCCGTTGTTACGCCGCCACGCAAACAAGACCGTCATCTTCTAAACAACGCTACCGTAAATACATCACATGATGCTCTCGCTCAATACACTAAAGCAGGAGTTTTGTCCTGAGAACGATGCGTCTCACATGTCCTCACATGGGGAGTCCTCAAATGTCCTCACATGGGGAGACGTAATTCATTCTGATTATCCTGATTGGCTTTTATCACTGTGAGAAATATTTAGGTTTTTATGGCTGTGGATAATTAAGGACAGTAAGGCTGTCTTTTTCCATGTCGTTTAACTCGTTCCATCACTCATCTTGAGTGGCTCGTAACGAGGCTCGTGACACCCGGGCAGGGTCACATGACTGCGGGTCAACTTGTGCAGGAGAAGGGCTTCACAGAAGAAGTAAAAAGTAATAATGCTTAGGGTCTCGAGACGGAAATACAGGTGTCTGCAGTATACAAAGGTGCCAATATTTATGGTTCGGTTGTTGCATTGGTTACGATTGGTGACTCGTTGCTATGGCGATCATTGAGACATTTTTTAAAAATCCTTTCTTTTGTTCATAAAGAATGAAAATAAAATGTCTCTGGTAAAAAAAATTATAATAATAATGCAGAATAAAAAACAAGAATAAAAAAAGGCTGTTTTATAAAAAAAAGGATCTGTCTATCATTATTCAATTCAATTCAATTCAGTTTTATTTGTATAGCGCTTTTAACAATTGACATTGTCTCAAAACAGCTTTACACAATCAAAAGAATTATTTAAGTTTGTATGGAATGTGAATGTGTATGAATCAAAAATGTTCAGATAGTCCCTGGTGAGCAAGCCCGAGGGCGACAGTGGCAAGGAAAAACTCCCTGAGATGGTAATAGGAAGAAACCTTGAGAGGAACCAGACTCAACAGGGAACCCATCCTCATCTGGGTGAAACAGATAGCAGGAAATTATCTGTTTATCTACATTTATACAGTGTTAAGTGTTAGGTTCAGCTACTGTATAATAGTTGATGTTAATTGATGTTAAAATGGAGTCCAGTAGTTATTGGAGACTCAGGTAGACTTGTAGAAAGTTCCAGTCCTGAACTATCGAATTGTCAAGTCCTCAGAGACACAGCTGCTAACACCAGTCGAGGCCAGAACCATCTTCTAAGTAGATAGAATCATCCCCAGACACCAGACGCATCCCAAAGAGACACACGGGGCATCCATGCGACGAGACCTCCAACCAGAAACGGGGCACCAGGATGGATCAGACAGGTCCGGAGGGCAGAGGGAGTCTGGATCACTGGCAGCTCAGGAATGACATGTGTAGCTCGACAGAGAGAGAGAGAGAGAGAAAGAGTGAAAGGGGGAGAGGGGAAAGAGAAAGAGGGGGAGAAAGAGAAGAGGAGGAGAGATGGCAATTAGGTATGGTCACAGTCACAATGTATAATGTGAATGTATATTTACTGTAGAGTGCAAGCAGGGACTCTGGCAGGACTAACTATGACAGCATAACTAAAAGGGAGAGCCAGAAGGAAACACAAACATGAGGGCTCCCTGAGATGTAAAGCAAACAATCACCTCACCGTCAACAAACCTGAGTGATCAAATGAGAGTGAGGAAGACAGCATCTAAACATACCAGTTCACCATAATACTCTACGTCCATGAGTCCCCCAGATCTGCTCCTTTACCTAAGGCAAATCTATTTATAAAAATGCTTGGCTAAATAAATAGGTTATTAGCCTAGACTTAAACACTGGGACTGTGTCTGAGTCCCAAACACTATTTGGAAGACTATTCCATAATTGTCATGGTTTTCTCTCTGATGTCTGCGTCTGGTGCGTTTTCGCAGCATGAATGCGGAGGAGGTGAGCTGACGGTTCAATACGTTCTTTTTATTAAAGTAAATAAACATAAAAAGAGATAACACCAAACACAAACTAAACCTACACCAACAAAAGCTAGACGCCTGACTGCTGTTCAGCCAGGCTATTTATAAACAACATAATCAAATCATAATTGGCTTTCCTCGGTTCAGGTGAGCTTCTTACGTCACCTGACCGAGGTGCAAACTGGGAACTGAAGTCAAAACGAAACTTAAAACAAACTACAAAACAAGATCAAAAACGGGCGTTAGGCGCCCTCTAGGGGTTAACCGTCACAATAATTTTGGGGCTTTGTAAGAAAAAGCTCTGCCCCTAGCTGTAGTTTTCATAATACGCGGTACTGACAAGCAGCCTGCATCCTTTGACCGAAGTAGGCGTGGCGGATCGTAAGACACTAGCAGTTCGCTCAGGTACTGCGCGCGAGACCATTTAATGCTTTATATCAAATTCAAATTCTAATTTTATTTGTCACATACACAGTCATACACAGTATAATATGCAGTGAAATGCTTACACGACCGCCAGTGACCTTAAAAAGAAAATAAAAGCTTGTACGTAAAATAAATAATCAATAAAAAGGAAATACTAAAGAAATAAATGTAACTAGTAAAATTAACTGTACAATAAGGGCATAATAAAATATTGCAAAATATAGAAATATAGGGTAGATAGAGTATATATGTATATAGAATTTAAAGTCTCAGTGGTTGTGCAAATATGCATGAAAGGTGACTAATGAAAGTGACATGTGCAATTGTCCAGATGTATAAATATTTAGTACAAGTGTGTATGAATGTGTCCATGATTGTCCAGTCAGTGTTATATGTCAAGAGTAGTATTTTAAAATCAATGCGAAATTTCACAGGGAGCCAAAGTAGTGAAGATAGGATAGGGGTGATGTGTTCATATCGTCTGCTTCTAGTGAGGACTCTCGCTGCTGCATTCTGGACTAGCTGAAGCTTGTTTATGCACCTAACTGAACAACCAGACAGTAAGGCATTACAATAGTCCAACCTAGAACTGATAAAAGCATGAAGTAGTTTTTCTGCATCGTTTAGTGACAATATATTTCTTATCTTGGCAATATTTCTGAGGTGAAAGAATGCTATCCTGGTGATATTATCTACATGAGCTTCAAATGAAAGGCTGGAATCTATAATCACGCCGAGGTCTTTTACTGTTGCACTTGATGGAACAGAAAGGCCATCTAAAGTTACGGTGTGATCTAAGATTTTACTTCTAGCTGTATGCGGTCCTATGACTAGAACTTCTGTCTTATCCGGATTAAGCAGAAGGAAGTTAATTAGCATCCAATTTCTTATGTCCTGCACACATTGCTCAACTTTAGTAAGATGGTTTTTCTCATCAGGTTTTGTTGAGACGTATAGCTGTGTGTCGTCAGCATAACAATGAAAACTAATACCATGCTTACGGATTATGTTGCCCAGAGGAAGCATGTAAAGGGAGAAAAGCAGTGGGCCTAAAACTGAACCCTGCGGAACGCCAAACTCCACTAGAGAACATGCAGAATAATCACCATTAAAGACTACATACTGATAACGATCGGTCAAATAGGATCTGAGCCAGGAGAGGGCTGTACCCTTAATTCCTACTACATTTTCTAATCTGTGAAGAAGAATAGCATGATCAATGGTGTCAAAAGCTGCACTGAGGTCGAGTAATACAAGCATAGTTACACAACCCTGATCAGAGGCCGATAGGAGGTCATTTACTACTTTAACGAGTGCTGTTTTTGTGCTGTGATGAGGTCTAAATCCTGACTGATACAGTTCATGTATGCCATTTCTATGTAGATATGAGCATAGCTGCTCCGCTACTATCTTTTCCAGAATCTTAGAGATAAAGGGGAGGTTTGATATTGGCCTGTAATTGGACAACTGACAGGGGTCGAGGTCAGGTTTCTTAATTATTGGTTTGATAACTGCTAATTTAAAAGATTTTGGAACATAACCAATGCTGAGTGAGGAATTAATTATTCTCAACAGCGGTTCTGTTATTACTGGTACTCAGAGGTGTCAAGTAACGAAGTACAAATACTTCGTTACCTTACTTAAGTAGAAATTTTGGGTATCTATACTTTACTGGAGTAATTATTTTTCAGCCGACTTTTTACTTCTACTCCTTACATTTTTAAGCAATTATCTGTACTTTCTACTCCTTACATTTTAAAAATACCCTCGTTACTCTATTTTTATGATCAGAACGCGCAACCCCCCCCCTCTGGTCGCATGATAAGAACGCGCACATCTGTTGTGGAGATTTCTGTAGTGGTCTTATTTCTGGTTGATTTGCCTACAGTATTAAATAAAAATCTAGGATTATTTTTATTTTCTTCTATAAGAGTGGAGAGATACGTTGATCTAGCTACACTAAGAGCTTTCCTATAGTTCAGGATGATCTCTTTCCATGCTATTTGAAATACTAACAATTTAGTTTGACGCCATTTACGCTCTAATTTCCGAGCGGTCTGTTTTAAAGTGCGCGTGTGATCGTTATACCAGGGAGCAAGTTTCTTATCTCTAATAATTTTTCTTTTAGCTGGAGCTACATTATCTAAGGTACAACGAAATGTCGACTCTAAATATTCAGTCGCCTGATCGAGTTCTGTGGGGTCAGACGGTGACCTAATCGAAGTTGGTAACTCTAGGAGATTACTGATAAAACTCTGTGTGGTAGTTGATGTGAATGTACGTTTAATACGGTCGCGCGGTGCTGTGCGTACATTATCACTGTGACACACTTGAATTGAGACAAGATAGTGATCTGTGATAATTTCAGACAGTGGAATTGTGAATAAATTTCTTATACTTAATCCGAAGAATATTATTAAATCTAAAGTGTGACCTGCTTTATGAGTGGGTCCTACTACACACTGATTTACGCCTACGGAGTCCAGTATGGACATAAATGCTGTTCTCAGAGGGTCTTCTGGATTCTCAAAATGAATGTTAAAATCTCCAGCAATTAACACTTTGTCTACAGAAACGACTAGATTTGAGATGAAATCTGCAAATTCACTAAGAAATTCAGAATACGGCCCTGGAGGTCTGTAAATTATAATTAGTGGAATCGACTGAGCTGATTTAATATACTTAAGTACACTTATGTTACTATAAAGAATTTCAAATGAGTTAAATTTGTGTCTGTGTTTTTGTACGATAGACAGATTATCATTATGAATAACTGCGACGCCTCCTCCTCTACCAGTTAACCGAGGCTGGTGTATGTAGCTGTACCCAGGAGGACTAGCTTCATTTAGAGCTACATACTCGTCCTGTTTAACCCATGTTTCAGTTAAACAGAGTATATCAAACGCCTGATCTGTGATAATTTCATTAACAATAAATGCTTTTGATGCGAGAGATCTAATATTTAACAATCCTAGCTTCAGATCAGAGGTGCCGGCTGCGCATTCAGTATGACCCGAGTTTGTGGTCTTTATGTTAATTAAATTATTAAAACAGACTTTCTGAGTCTTTCTACATTTTTGCTTAGATCGGGGAACAGACACAGTCTCAATATGGTGAACCCTGAGTGACGACTCTATCATTAGACAGTAATCTGCGTTACTTACAAAGACATACTTGTTTTTCTCATCTAAATCATTTCTAATGCACAGCTCCACCTTCAGACATTTAGCCAAGCCCCCTATTATGACTGATGCAGGTTGTGACTAAAGAGACACACTCTGGGATGAGTTACATATGCTAATCTGATTGCTGTAAGCTTTTACTATATATTATTAGTGCTATGTATTACAGAACCTAGAGCAAAGTTCAGGAGCTAGCGTGGATTAGCACTGGCATTCCGCGGTAAGGTGTGAGTAAAGTGTGTACATTTCATTTTTGCCTCGCGGCATGTCTCACGGTTAACCGTACCGACGCCGCCCCAACCTGCGCATCCTCATGAATCAGGATTAAGGTGCAAATCTTTGCACTCAGGTTATTATAACTCATTTGCAGGCGCAGGATTAGCATCAACAAGAAGCTCCTGGCGCGAGTGATCCGTCTTGCGTTATTCACAGTGAAGGCAGACGAAAGCTCGTCCCGTCGCTGGGAAAAGGCCTGCAGCTCTACACACCGAGGATAAAAGGAAAGTGATGGAAAGAAGTTGGGGATTAGGCGAGGATCTGTGTAGATGTGTCATCTGTCATCGCCAGGTTTGCTTTTGTCTCGCCGGAGAGAGGCGGGGCGGTGGTGGGGTGGTGGGTGGTTCCGCCGTGTAGGACGTGCACTTAGGGCGTCATGACTTTAAGGCTTCTAAAGATGTAGCTCGGGCCGTGTTTACTGAGAACCCAGGGCTGGTTAAAGCGTCTCGCCTCAGGGGAACTGACATGAGCTGGAGATCGGAGATCCTCACTGTCACCATGTCCTGCACTCATGTACATCACCAGAGTCATTATTATTACTAGTACCATCATCATCATCAGCATCAAAGTGCTATCAGGACATGGTGATTAGCTGCTTTACACATTTAATCCCCATCACTACACAAACTGCAATTATAAACGACATAACAGATAATAATCACCTGGTCGTCTTATTTTAGTGCAGATCCAGAATAGCGGGAGCGCAACAATGTATACAAACTTACTCACCTGGAAGATCACCTGGGCTGTTCTGAAATTCGGTACAACAGCACGACCTGAAGTGTGATATTGCTTTTATACAGCAGTTCCACAAACACCATTTATTTATTAACAGATCATGGTTTGTTTCTTTATGTAACCAGTTATTTAGCTCCGCCCATACATATCCTTCTGTGAGCTGGCGAGTGACAAGTTAGTGTAATTAACAGGAGGTGAGAGTAGTTTTAGACTCTTAGTGGTTCAGGTGAGGAGAATAAACTATGGAGGTGGTGGACAGCCCTGAGAAACTCACCAGATTTAGTTTATTTTTACACTTATTACACTTGAGAATATCAGCTCCGTTAACTTCCCAAATAGTGTTAAATAGAAAGCTAGTGCGATATATAGGGTGTATAATCCCTTGTTCCGCACTCCAAGTAGTGCCCTTGATCAGGGGTTAGAGTGCGATTTGGGATTCGGCTTTGCGGTAAACGCTACAGTAGTTAGCTTTGTAGCTTAGCGTTAGGTGGTTCACTGGTTTTGATTTTGGGTTTTGTCAGGCAGCTGCTCTCTCCTCAGTAGTGCGGACTGTACAGACCTACTCTCACCCACGCTGAGACCCACAGTTAGTTTCATTAACCACTGTACAACACCTGGGACACGCCCTCTCATACATAGTTACACATCACAGTGCTGTTACTGTCTGTTATCATCACTCTTGGAATAATGCCTCTCGTCCAATCGGATCAGAATGGTCAGAACTAACAGTTGTATAATAACAGTCAGATAATAATAACAGGTTGGTAAATGAACACTAATAGTGGATGATGATGAATAGCTCATGTTCCAGTCCCAGCTTGATCGCAGCTTTTTTGTCTGGAGCTCAACACTGAAAATTACTGTTGTGATTAGAATTACATATTAATGTGATATAGAGCAGTGGTTCCCAAACTGGGGGAATAATTGCAAGGGGTTGCGAGAGGGATTAAAAAATATTTTTTTTTGTGATTATAATACACTTTTCAGTATTACAAGTAAATGCTATAAATAAATATTTTCTGATTTGTAAAGATATTACTGATTGAGGTGTTTAAATTGAGTGTTAAAAAAAAATTGCGACACATAGACATTACTGTGCAGCGACTGACTCACTAGTTATTGCTACACCGCACAACTGCACGTGAAAACCGCCACTGCCGAGATGGATAAATTTGTTATTCGCAAATCTAAAAATGTTAAGGAAATTGTTTGTCTGAGTCATCGGAACCATGTACATCGACCAAGCAAAAGAGCAAGACCCCGTCAGACCAAAGTAGGAAACGTCGGAAATATGAGGAAGAATTCATAAAGTGCAGTCAGTATCAGTATTCAGTAAGTTGCGGTAGCAACCGAATACACGAGTTGTCCCGTGCAGCAGTGGATGTACTGCTTCAATGTGGATCTACATATTTGTGTGAGCAGTATTTTTCCGCTGTTACATATATAAAAAACAAATACAGCTCACGTCATGATGTCGAAGATGATATGCGGGTAGCTGTATCCACCATCAGGCCACGAATTAAGCTTTTGTGCTGCCAAAAACAAGTACACCCTTCCCATTGAAAGGTAAGCCAAAATTATTTAGATGTATAGTAAATGTAGTCAAAATACTGTGAACAGCTTGCTATGTTTATTGCTTGTTTTTGATAGTGGGGGTCGCGAGATCTTGTCGATCTTCAATTAGGGGTCGCGGGCTTGAAAGTTTGGGAAGCACTGATATAGAGTACACACCCATCCATCCATCTACTGTGACAGTCCATCTCTAACATCTCAGCATCTTCTGTATTGTCGTTTCAGCTTTGTGAACTGTTTATTACAGAGTTTAGTATAAACCACATCATCTGTACTTTGTTCTCCACATCTTTTTAATTCCTAGGTGACGTTATGTTTCACCACTGACACGCCCGCATTCACCAGTCTGCTTCTTTAAAGCGAAGGTGTACTTTTTGGAGAATAATCATCAAAAATGTTTCTACATTGAGTGATTTGGAATACACTCTTTATATTATTATGAATAACAGAATGATATCTGCTGTTCCCGGTCAGTTCCCCACATCAGCTCATTTGTACATCACGTGGTTTTAAATAAGAATAATAAATATTTGTTTTTGATTATCATTTTAGTTTATGAATTTTTTTTAGCAATTTCTTGCTTTTGCACTCACTTTAATCTCATGTTCTTACCATTTACACTCCAACAACACTTAAACAAAAGTAAATGGGAAAAACCTGTTTTGTTTTTTATATCCTGTCTGTATTCATTGCTGTTTTTTTTTTTTATTTCTCCTGATGCAGGAGCGGTGCTAAACTCTTTATTATTCCAGACTTCTGTAATAAAGTTCTGGCCAGCTGTGTGCCGTGTATGGTTCCGCGGTGCGCATTGATTTAGCTTTTATAATAAATTCACCTCTCAGAAATGAGCGTTAATAGATTTTGAAACAAGCATTAATAGTGTATAGAACATTTACAGTCAGGGTGTTTTATGCGCGTCGAGAAAAATCAATAGACGTGATAGAAAAGTCTCAGGGTTATCGATTATTCTGCTGTATGGATAAATGTATTTCAGATGTATGATTATTGGGCATTCCACAGAAACCGGCTGCATTTTACAGAGACGTGGTGTATAGGAGAGAGACAGAGAGAGACAGAGAGCGGGCGAGCACCGAGACATTCTTGTGTTAACCTTTAAGGCGGCTCGGTCATTAGGATGCCAGCCCACGGGTTGCTGTGGCGCTGTGTTCGAGCTCTGAGACGTGTGTGAATGTGAAGACGCTCTCTAAACATTGAGCAGGGAGAGCAAACAAACCCCCTCTAAAACCCCACAAACTAGCGGCACCAGCAGCACCACCCCCCGCTCGCCTCCCTATTCAATCCAGTGCTCAATCTGCCCCCATAGAAACCAGCGCTTATAACCAGACGCCTTTTTATGTTTTGGTGGAGATCATGACAGAAGTACTATATGTAGCGTAAAAACAGATGGATGACTTCTCGCTCTCATCACGTCTGAGATGTGTTTAGTGGATTGCGTCCCTGAGTTCTTCATCGTGCCGTCGGACCTGCCCTGCGCTTTAATACTACTTTTACCCCTCGTCTGTGACGCTCTTCCTGTGTTTGATTTCCCACCAACGAGCCCCCAGGAGCTCACAAATAAAACTTAACTAGCTTTTCTCCTGTCACCGAGTTGTTTAAACTCCCACGTTTTAAATCCCATCTTCAGGCCGTACGTCTGCCTCAGAAACGAAAACCTTTCCTTAAATTTTGCATTTTTACGAGATTTGTCGCTTTGTCTCAAAAAAAAAAAAAAAACTGTTAACCAATCAGTCAGTTTGGCCGAGATGGAATTCCTTCTCCGGTGGCTCGTCTTTCATCTGTAATACCTCTCTGTTTACCCTCTGACAAGTTAATTCACATGCATGAGAGCAGAAAGTGGAGCCTTGTGGATCTTTCCCATCATGTTTCAAACGGCCGGGCCACCGTCTCTCCTCTCCTCTCTCAAGCAGGCTTTTCACGCAGGCTTTATGAAGCTGTTTAAGGTATTTGCTTCTCCCCCACCCCACCCCACCCTCCTTTTTTCCATCTATTCATCTGCAGAAGGCAAATCCTGGGAGGCAGCACTTGTTGATTTGTCATAAGACGCTTTACATGAGTCATTTCGGCCCAGAAGAGGCGCGTGTCTTATTTGAACAGCTGCATTTCCACTCCGTACTTCGTTATCACCGCTATTGTCATGCTGCCATCCGCTCGTTTCATCCAAACGACAGAAAGAAAACTTTCGGATTTGGGTTGAATTTTTTGTTGTTGTTGTTGTTCAAAGAGAGACATGAAAGAAAGAGTTCAAGCGGTGAGTAAGTGAGTTCAGTGTCGTGAACAGCTCCCTCATTCTGCTGGAACCTGTTACAGGGACACACACTCATCATATGTACACTCTGTAGAGTCTTACGTCTCGGCAGGACGAAAAAAAAAGGATATAAAATTGTTAAATAGAGGTGCATTTCCATTTAATACCTACAGGGGACTTTTTAATACATATAATTAGCAGAAGTTCCAAAAGCCATTCATCAGATCCAAGCCTACACAGTGGCGTAGTGGTTAGTACTGAGGCCTCGCACCTGCAGAGTAATGGGTTCGATTCCCAACTAGGGTGTGTGTGTGGAGTGTGCATGTTCTCCCCGTGCTTGGTGGGATTTCGGGTACTCTGGTTTCCTCCCACCAAAGACCAGTCCAAAGATATGCAGATTAGGCTAACTGTGTTAGCCTGTGTTCCCAAATTGCCCGTAGTGTGTGTTAATGACCCCGAAACTCCAAACAGAGCTGATATTCTAATGTGGAATAAGTGGAACCTTGTATTACCAGCATAATTCGTTCCGGAAGTGGGCTCATATTCATAAACCAAATAAAATTTTCCCATAAGAAATAATGGAAACTCGAATTATTCGTTCCACAGCCCAAAAAAATTAATACATAAAAATAATTAATACAAAATATAAAGTAAAAATAAAACTCATTAAGCTGTGTGTGTGAATCTAGAGTAAGCTCCCTTATCCCCCTTCTCATCTTACACAGTTACCCTTCCTCCACTCTTTTCACACACGCGCACACAACGGAAACACTTTTATCGGAAAAATAAACAAGAAATTTCTCTAATGAGACTCTATTGAGCGACACACTAACGGAATGACTGCTGTAAAGTAAAAATAATACAAATTAACCTGCACTTTACCTTTGAAAAGAATGCGACAGAGCAGTGTTTCTGTGTAGAGCAGAGAGAAAGAGTGTGTGTGTGTGTGTGTGTCTGTGAAGGCGAAAGTAGGAGGGGTCTGTGTGTGTGTGTGTGGCACGGTGTCCAATGACGCGCGCGTGGTCACAGTGTTATATTAAACAGTACACACGTGCATGGATGTTGATTATACCAGTGAGAGATGATCCAATCAAGACTTGCTCGTATTCCAAGTCAAAATTCATTAAAACTCTTTGCTTGTCTTGCGGAACACTCACAATCCAAGGTTTTACTGTATGAAGAAACACTTACGAGACTTACAGGACATTTTTCAATTAAATTTTATTTATATAGTGCTTTTAGCAACGGTCATTGTTGCAAAGCAGAATCAAAGAGTATTATGCAAATAAGTTGGAAAAATCTTAATGATCAGATCGTCCCTCATGAACAAGCCGAGGGCGACAGTGCTGAGTGAAAAACTCCCTGAGATGGTAATAGAAAGAAACCTTGAGAGGAACCAGACTGAACAGGGAACCCATCCTCAACTGGGTGATAACGGATAGCAGGGATTGATCTGCAGGCATACTGTGTGTTAGGAGGCTGGGAGTTCAGTATAACAGGAGATGTGTTTAAGTTTATATGGAGTCCAGTTCATTATTGGAGGCTCAGGTAGACTGTAGGAAACTCCAGTCCTGAACTATCGAGCGACTGCAATCACGAGTCCTCAGAGAACAGCTGTCTGCATCAGCGGAGTACAGGACTGTCTTCATGGAACAGTGGAACCGTCACCAGTCACCACATGCAACCCAGACAGACTACATGCGACGTCCATGTGACCAGATCTCAGGCTGCTTCTTCGTGCCTAAAGCCACATCAAAGCCTTGCTGGTACTCAGTACAAATTCGTTCAGTCCTTCCCTCTCGCGTGGTGTTTTTTAAACAACTCCTGCCAATCTGATGCGTTCTGTGTTTGAAATATTCCAAAATAAGACGTATTAATGTAAACATCTAAATAATGAGCCTGATATTTACTGTATATATTTGGAATAGAGAAGGTCAGAGTAGTTTAATGTCCACAAAAGCCACGTCCACCTTTCAGAAATGCTGATCTAAGTGAGGCAGTGTGTACAGAAATGCAATTTATTTAAAACATTTTAGATGTTATTAGTACAGTAAAGCTGATACACACTGCTCAGTAATTAAGAGTTTACCTTGTAAAGCTGTCTAGTGTCCGGAGTTTTACTTTCAGTCACACTCTGGAGGCCTTATTGTTCCTCTACCGTCGTCATTTTGGCCATTAAAGGTGTTAACACTGTAATGTTGTATAACATGAGAAAGTTCCTGATACGAAGGCACACCCTGGGAAAGTGTGTGTGTATGAAATGTCAGAAGATAAAAACTCCATCATCAGGTTCACTTTTTATTAGCGGCCTCTGTGCTTCACATTGTCGTCTTTTTTCACGTCTCCTGGACGAGTGACTCCGGTCCTTTAACAGATGAAGCGCAAACGGAGCACGTCCTCTTCCTGCTCTCTCACCTTCACAAGACAGGGAAAAAAACTCAGTAAACAACAAGTAAACAATCATCACACGCATCAAATAAAGCACTGTGTGCATGTGTGTGTGTGTCAGGACACTACTGTACTAATTGAGTTTTTTTTACTTATGAACTTTTTCACGTGTCTGAACAGTGAGCGTCCCCTGAAACAGTAGGTAACTGTGACAACTAAAGACAATATACCTTCCACAGGTAAGTGCTGCCACCCACACACACACACACACACACACACACACACACACAAACACCTTGATGTGAGGGCCGAGAGAAAAACACTTCTGACTTTCCCAGGAATTTCAAAGAATTGCTGTCATAAATAAATAAGAAGTGATTCTGTTCTTTAATAATGTAATAATTAACAAACGTTCAGCTCACTGCTCCAGGGTCATACAAATCGGAATGGAACGCAGATTAGATCTCTTGAGTTCTGAATAAGACACACATGTTAACGATCACACCCAGGTGTCACCCGTTTGGTTTGCCAGCTGTTAGATCTTAAATCCTGGATCCTGATTGGTCAGAAGTTGTTGCTTTTCTTTTTCTCTGTAGTTAACATGTTGATTAAATCCTGTGATGGTGTTTCTGATCAATGAGACGGAACTGAGGAAAGACATGAAATATTTTAACGGAAACTGAACAAACTCCGATGTTTTGAGAAAGTTCTCGCAGTAATACAGTCTTTGTTTAGGATTACGTCACCCGTATGTGTGTGTTTATGTGTGTGAGCGAGACGCTAGTGCAGCATGGAGCTCCTGCCAAACGATCAGCTTCTTCACAATACAGTTTAATTAATGCTGTCACTAAAAGCTCACTTCTACTTCCATATCACTAAGTGCTTCTGAAACTCAGTGAGAGAGAGAGAGAGAGAGAGAGAGAGAGAGAGGGGCAGGGGTACAGGGAGAGTGAGGAGAGAGAGAGAGAGACAGTTAGAGCAGAAGAGAGAAGTAGACATTCAAATAAATATTCTGGCCTCGAGTAGCTTTTACATATTGATATTCTGTCTATTGTACTAAAATGAATTGAGTTGGTGATGGACTCACTTCTGTTTAATCAATCAAACCACAAAATAACACTTTAACCATTATTTACACATTTACCTGAGACCCTGTCCTTAATTTAAACCTGTTGAAACATGAATCACTTTTTCAGTGCAGGGGATAGAGACAAGGAGACTGGAACAGAGACAGGGAGAGAGACTGGGAGACTAAGACAGGGAGACTGGGAAGGAGACAAGAAGAGAAACAGGGAGAAAGACTGGAAAAGAAACAGGAAGAGACAGAGTCTGGAAGGGAGACAGGGAGGGAGACTGGGAAGAAGACCAGGATCATGACAGGTAGACTGGGAAAGAGACAGGGAGGGAGACTTGGAGGGAGACAGGTAGTGAGACTAGGAGACTAAGAGAGACAGGCAGACTGAGAAGGAGACAGGGAGACCAAGAGAGAGACAGGGAGACTACGAGAGAGACAGTCAGACTGGAAAAGAGACATAGAGACCAAGAGAGAGACTGGGAGACTACGAGAGAGACAAGCAGACTGGGAGACTAAGAGAAAGACAGGGAGACTGGGAGACTAAGAGAAAGACAGGGAGACTTGGAAGGAGACAGGGAAACCAAGAAAGAGACTGGATGAGAGACAGGGAGGGAGACTGGGAGAGAGACAGGATGGAAGGGAGACTTTGAGAGAGACATAAAAACTGGAAGGGAGACAGGGAGACAACGATTGCGACAGCAAGAATAAGGGACAGAGGAGCGACAGGGTTCTGCTCATTAATATGGTTCTGCACAGAATAGATACAGGTAGGACAGATGATGAGTTTTGGACTGCAGGATGTTGTTCTGATGTTTGATTCCCTACATTAATCATGACGCAGGTTTATAGGGAAGTCTTGGAGAACCTTCAAGACTTTGGTTTAGTTTGTCTCAGACAAATCCACCTTTAAAGTCAGGAGAACCCAAAGTGTCAGACTGTTAAACCGTTAATGAGGTCTGTGTGTGATCTGACGTGAGCCCATTGGCATGGCTCCTGTACCGCTCTAACCATAATATCTGATCTCCAGTGTAGAAGCTTTTAAAACTAATCAACTCCTCAAAGCTGAAATAAGAAGGCCATGATTTTTTTAATCATCTGAAAATCTTGTTCTTTCAGTTCTCTGACGTGCTGGGAGGAACCTCGGTGACGGATCTGTACATGCAGTGACACGTGAAAGCGAAATTCTTGCAGGATCTTGTTATTTGACTAATGAGTCCATCTCACCATGCTGAAAAATAGACAAAGTGTGTTGTGTAACCAAGTGTGTGAATGTGTGTGTGTGTGTGTGTGTGTGTGTGTGTGTGTGTGTGTGTGTGTGTGTGTGTGTGTGTGTGTGTTCTTCAACTGATTGACAGCAAAGACTGATCTGTGTATAAACACTGAAATGTTTAACAAAGCTGCACTGATGGTCATGACAGGGACCAAGAGCAGACCAGGAGAACCCGGACCAGGAGAACTCTGAGATGTGTTTGTCCTAAATACAGGAAAGTCTACTGATATCATCAGTTAAACCATCACACAACCGTTCAGCTGCACGATCGTTCTCTTTTCTTTTTTCTTACTGGGAATCTCTGTGCTTTACTTTTGTGGTAAGAACGTTTGGTTCACATTAGTTTCACTATTTAACTCTGCTGGAGGAGAAATCCAGCAGTGTGTATAGGGTCGACTTTGGCTCCAACGTGTGGATGCTGAGGTCCTGTGAAGCCCCCTGCTGGGGAGCCAAGGTGCAGACTGCAAATTATAAAAAAAACCTAACTAAAACCTAAATGATAATAATTTTATCAGAAATGTTCAAGTAAATACTACAAGAAACAACAAAGACTTAAATCAAATGAGTTCATGTCTTTAAGTTTGTGCTGACGTGTCTCTTTTTTTTCAGTGTACACTCACACGGATGTGCAAAAATTAAATACACCCCCAAGTTGTTAAGATAAATTGCATGCAAAAAAATGTATTGTCATTATTACACCTACTCTTAGTGTCCTTATTTTCATATATATATATATATATATATATATATATATATATATATATATATATATATATACAGTGGTGTGAAAAACTATTTGCCCCCCTCCTGATTTTTTATTCTTTTGCATGTTTGTCACACAAAATGTTTCTGATCATCAAACACATTTAACTATTAGTCAAAGATAATACAAGTAAACACAAAATGCAGTTTTTAAATGAGGGGTTTTATTATTTAGGGAGAAAAAAATCCAAACCTACATGGCCCTGTGTGAAAAAGTAATTGCCCCCTGAACCTAATAACTGGTTGGGCCACCCTTAGCAGCAATAATTGCAATCAAGCGTTTGCGATAACTTGCAACGAGTCTTTTACAGCGCTCTGGAGGAATTTTGGCCCACTCATCTTTGCAGAATTGTTGTAATTCAGCTTTATTTGAGGGTTTTCTAGCATGAACCGCCTTTTAAGGTCATGCCACAACATCTCAATAGGATTCAGGTCAGGATTTTGACTAGGCCACTCCAAAGTCTTCATTTTGTTTTTCTTCAGCCATTCAGAGGTGAATTTGCTGGTGTGTTTTGGGTCATTGTCCTGCTGCAGCACCCAAGATCGCTTCAGCTTGAGTTGACGAACAGATGGCCGGACATTCTCCTTCAGGATTTTTTGGTAGACAGTAGAATTCATGGTTCCATCTATCACAGCAAGCCTTCCAGGTCCTGAAGCAGCAAAACAACCCCAGACCATCACACTACCACCACCATATTTTACTGTTGGTATGATGTTCTTTTTCTGAAATGCTGTGTTACTTTTACGTCAGATGGGACAATGGGACACGCACCTTCCAAAAAGTTCAACTTTTGTCTCGTCGGTCCACAAGGTATTTTCCCAAAAGTCTTGGCAATCATTGAGATGTTTTTTAGCAAAATTGACACGAGCCTTTATGTTCTTTTTGCTTAAAAGTGGTTTGCGCCTTGGAAATCTGCCATGCAGGCCGTTTTTGCCCAGTCTCTTTCTTATGGTGGAGTCGTGAACACTGACCTTAATTGAGGCAAGTGAGGCCTGCAGTTCTTTAGATGTTGTCCTGGGGTCTTTTGTGGCCTCTCGGATGAGTCGTCTCTGCGCTCTTGGGGTAATTTTGGTCGGCCGGCCACTCCTGGGAAGGTTCACCACTGTTCCATGTTTTTGCCATTTGTGGATAATGGCTCTCACTGTGGTTCGCTGGAGTCCCAAAGCTTTAGAAATGGCTTTATAACCTTTACCAGACTGATAGATCTCAGTTACTTTTGTTCTCATTTGTTCCTGAATTTCTTTGGAACTTGGCATGATGTCTAGCTTTTGAGGTACTTTTGGTCTACTTCTCTGTGTCAGGTAGCTCCTATTTAAGTGATTTCTTGATTGAAACAGGTGTGGCAGTAATCAGGCCAGGGGGTGACTACAGAAATTGAACTCAGGTGTGATAAACCACAGTTAAGTTATTTTTTAACAAGGGGGGCAATCACTTTTTCACACAGGGCCATGTAGATTTGGAGGTTTTTTTCTCCCTTAATAACGTAAACCTTCATTTAAAAACTGCATTTTGTGTTCAATTATGTTATCTTTGACTAATAGTTAACGGTTTTTGATGAGCAGAAACATTTAAGTGTGACAAACATGCAAAAGAATAAGAAATCAGGAAGGGGGCAAATAGTTTTTCACGCCACTGTATATATATATATATATATATACATACTGTATATATATATGAAAATAAGGACACTAAGAGTGGTGAGAGGACACTAACGACACTTTTTTCAGTGGTGTGAAAAACTATTTGCCCCCTTCCTGATTTCTTATTCTTTTGCATGTTTGTCACACAAAATGTTTCTGATCATCAAACACATTTAACTATTAGTCAAAGATAACACAAGTAAACACAAAATGCAGTTTTTAAATGAGGGGTTTTATTATTTAGGGAGAAAAAAATCCAAACCTACATGGCCCTGTGTGAAAAAGTAATTGCCCCCTGAACCTAATAACTGGTTGGGCCACCCTTAGCAGCAATAACTGCAATCAAGCGTTTGCGATAACTTGCAACGAGTCTTTTACAGCGCTCTGGAGGAATTTTGGCCCACTCATCTTTGCAGAATTGTTGTAATTCAGCTTTATTTGAGGGTTTTCTAGCATGAACCGCCTTTTTAAGGTCATGCCACAACATCTCAATAGGATTCAGGTCAGGACTTTGACTAGGCCACTCCAAAGTCTTCATTTTGTTTTTCTTCAGCCATTCAGAGGTGGATTTGCTGGTGTGTTTTGGGCAGAGGTGGAAAGTAACGAATTACATTTACTCGCGTTACTGTAATTGAGTAGATTTTTTTGTGTATTTCTACTTTTTAAAGTAGTTTTAAAAATCTGCAATTTTACTTTTACTTAAGTACGTTTTGTTTGAAGTATTGTAATTCGCTACATTTTAAATCATATTTGCTACTGAGTAAAAAATAAATGAATGAAAATGATAAAATAATAAAAATATCATGCTTTATAAATGCTCCGTTGCGCCGCGTGTGTGTATCATGTCCTGGTCGCGTGCCGCTCCAGACTCCACTCCAGGTTTTCTGACATCGGCAGCCACCTGACCTTCCACATGGTCGCTTCCGCCCTGAGTGACGTCATCGACTAGCGCGACCATATACAGTATAAACCGGAGAGACGCGGGAAAGAGGAAAGAGGTTGTGATTTTGCCGTTTTGATATTTGGTTGTGTATTCTGGTTTGACTTTTTGCCTCCAATTGACTTTGATTATTGCTTTGTCCCTTTGGTTTGGTTGGTCTTTGTATATATTTGTAGATAATTTCACTGCTTTTGGTTTAGGGAGGCCGGGAAGGTACCTGTATTTTTGTTTCTGGGTTTTTTTTGTTGCTGTTTCTTTTTGCAGGTAATCTAGCTACTAAATATAAATACCATTTTGTTTGTTATTTTGGCCTGGGTCCACCCTGAATCTGATCCTCCTCCTCCTGTTGTGTGTTTTTGTATATACAAACCTCATTATTTCATCAATTAATGATTGGATCTAGTTCTTTCTATTTCCATACAGTTATATATATTATAAATAGAACCCTGAACCATTCTTTTGCTGTATGGCCCTAGACTGGGACGTAACACCATATTTAAGTGAGCACTTTGATTTTCAAGCACAAGAAAGACAACAGCTTTATTATGCAAAGGTGTTCCTTCAGTTAAAAACAACTAGTTTGAGATTTATATCTGCTCATCTTTTTGGAACTATGCTAGAATGCCTCAACCCACCCCCGCTGTGTGTTTTTTTTTTTTTTATATTTAACAAAAAAAAACAACAACAACAACAAAAAAAAAAAGCAGAGCCAGATCAATATACAATCGACACCCACAGCAAACATTTAAACACAAACAATAATCTGTTAATATAAGAGTGAACATGGAAACACCCAAGGGCAAAACTTTTACTCTGAGTAAATTTTTTAATGAGCTACTTCTTACTTTTATTTGAGTAGATTTCTATAAGGGTAACTTTACTTGTACTTAAGTAAAATTTCACTGAAGTAACAGTACTTGTACTTGAGTACAAAATTTTATTACTCTTTCCACCTCTGGTTTTGGGTCATTGTCCTGCTGCAGCACCCAAGATCGCTTCAGCTTGAGTTGACAAACAGATGGCCAGACATTCTCCTTCAGGATTTTTTGGTAGACAGTAGAATTCATGGTTCCATCTATCACAGCAAGCCTTCAAGGTCCTGAAGCAACAAAACAACACCAGACCATCACACTACCACCACCATATTTTACTGTTGGTACTGTATGATGTTCTTTTTCTGAAATGCTGTGTTACTTTTACGCCAGATGTAACGGGACACGCACCTTCCAAAAAGTTCAACTTTTGTCTCGTGGGTCCAAAAGGTATTTTCCCAAAAGTCTTGGCAATCATTGAGATGTTTTTTAGCAAAATTGAGACGAGCCTTAATGTTCTTTTTGCTTAAAAGTGGTTTGCGCCTTGGAAATCTGCCATGCAGGCCGTTTTTGCCCAGTCACTTTCTTATGGTGGAGTCGTGAACACTGACCTTAATTGAGGCAAGTGAGGCCTGCAGTTCTTTAGGCCTGTTGTCCTGGGGTCTTTTGTGGCCTCTCGGATGAGTTGTCTCTGCGCTCTTGGGGTAATTTTGGTCGGCCGGCCACTCCTGGGAAGGTTCACCACTGTTCCATGTTTTTGCCATTTGTGGATAATGGCTCTCACTGTGGTTCGCTGGAGTCCCAAAGCTTTAGAAATGGCTTTATAACCTTTAACAGACTGATAGATCTCAATTACTTTTGTTCTCATTTGTTCCTGAATTTCTTTGGATCTTGGCATGATGTCTAGCTTTTGAGGTGCTTTTGGTCTACTTCTCTGTGTCAGGTAGCTCCTATTTAAGTGATTTCATGATTGAAACAGGTGTGGCAGTAATCAGGCCTGGGGGTGACTACAGAAATTGAACTCAGGTGTGATAAACCACAGTTAAGTTATTTTTTTAAATAAGGTGGGCAATCACTTTTTCACACAGGGCCATGTAGATTTGGAGGGATTTTTTCTCCCTTAATAACGTAAACCTTCATTTAAAAACTGCATTTTGTGTTCAATTATGTTATCTTTGACTAATAGTTAACGGTTTTTGATGAGCAGAAACATTTAAGTGTGACAAACATGCAAAAGAATAAGAAATCAGGAAGGGGGCAAATAGTTTTTCACACCACTGTATATATATATATATATATATATATATATATATATATATATATATTCACTTTAGTGATAAAGAATTTGCCTTCCCTTCCTGATAAAAAAAGAATTATCAGTCAATCAGTCACGCTAAAATGATTGTTAACAAATGTTAAAATTACACAAAGATTGCCCAATGAATTTCATTTAACAGGAAAAAAGCTGTGGTGACAAAATGTAATTGAACCGACACCTAATACAGTGGAACCTTGGATTACGAGCATAATATGTTCCAGAAGTGAGCTCGTATTTCAAAACACTCATAAACCAAACTGAATTGTTCTATAAGAAATAATGGAAACTCAAATGATTCGTTCCACAGCCCAAAAAATTAAAGCATAAAAATTATTATCACAAACTATAAAGTAAAAATTAAAAAATTAATCTGCACGTTACCTTTAAAAAAAAAAGTACAAATAAATCCCGATGGATAAACTGTTGCCACATAAACTGTTGCGTTTATGCGCATAGGCACTGTGTGTGTGTGTGTGTGTGTGTGTGTGTGTGTGTGTGTGAAGCTAAAGTAAGAGGAGACTCCTACTTTTAGACCCTCCCGTCTCCCCCTTCTCATCTTACACAGTAAATCTTTCTACTCTCTTATTTGAATTTCATACAAACACACACACATTAATGGAAAGACTGTTTTGTCGGAAAAATTAGCAAGGATCATCGCTACTGACACTCGTGTGAGCGACACACTAACGGAATCACTGCTGTAAAGTAAAACAAACAAACAAATGAACCTGCGCTTTACATTTGAAAAAGTGGAGCAGTGTTTCTGTGTAGAGCGTGTGTGTGTGAAGCAGAGAGGGGGTGGGTGGTTGTAAAGGCGAGCGAGAGAGAGAGAGTGTGTGTGTGTGTGTGTGTGTGTGTGTGTGTGTGTGTGAAGGAACACAGTGTCAAATCACGCACGCGCACACACATAGTGACATTCTGATACAGAGAGAGAAAATGGATCTTTAACCTCACTAATGAGACTTGCTTTTGCTTTATACGCGAACTGTACACACTAGCATACAGACGCAAAATAAAATATGTTTTTTTACGCACACACATGTGGTCACAGTGTTATAGTAAACAGTACACGCGTGCACGGATGTTGATTATACAAGTAAGAGACGTGCACTAAGATCCAGCAGGGGAGACAATTACTCACAATTCCGCAGCGCAAGAGAGAGAAAAACGTTGGCACGGTTGTGATCACGTGATGTTCGGCATCAAAGCAAGAAACACGTGCGTGCTATATGATACACGGTACTTGTTCGTAATGTAAAAATGTGTATGTTGTAAAATGTTTCAATATTTTCCTTAATAATACCTTTTTATTTGTTTTTAGTAGATAAAAGTCAAGGCAAATTAACTTCTAAAACACAAAACAGTTGACCAAAGTGCTGTACAATTCTAAAATCTCTGCAGACAGAGGAACAGATTATAAAAACAGACCAAAAAAAGAAAAGAAAGAACAGAAAAGAAGTAAAATGCAAATAAAATAAAAGTAACATTAAGCTTATTTCCCCATTTATTTATTTTTTTACTCAGCACACATGTTTGCTGGGAATTTCTTGTGAAACCTCCATATCCTAACTTACAGCAAGTATAACAGAAAAGTCTTTAACAAAATTATGCTATGATTTTTGTGAAAATAGCTGCCTCAAGTCTTTATGTTTTTATGTAAGGTAGGATTTTTCACAGGTTTGTAAGATGAGATTAATGTTTAGAAATTGCAGACAGTATTAGGAATAATCTGTCTAATAATAATAATAATAATAATAATAATAATAGGCTTCCTTTATCTACCAGGTTTCTTGTACTGAATAATCTCAAGGTGCTTTCCAGGGACTATAAATGATAATAAACATAAAAGAGATTCATAAATGAACCCTAATAAAAGTAATTTAAGCTAATAAATGTAAAATGTATGAAGAAAAAAAAAAGACAGGCATTTCTAGATTGATTGTTCTGATATGGATTGTTCTTCCTTTTGAGCTGTTATTTAATAACTGGTAATAAAATAGATTTAAGGACTGACGGGATATGATGTGACTTTTAAAAGGATGGAGAGAAACTCTGATTAGCGCTGACGGAGTCGTGGCCTTTAAGGGAAATCATAATGTTTACATTTAGAAGGTTGTGGGTTCACATTCTGAAACCTGAATATTGTGTAAGTGTGTGTGTGAGAGAGAGCGAGAAAGTCAGGAATCTGAAATTAAACAAAAGTCACAAACCGTTAAACCTTTGAGGTTTACAGCATGCAGTATATTCAGCAGCTTTCTGTAAAGAGAAGCACAGAAAAGCACAGAGAAGCACAGAAATTCTTTCTATTTTATTCTATTTCTCTCAGGAGCATCTGGACTCCGGGCACATCTGTATGTTTAAAATGGCAAAATTTTAAAGTTCATTTAATCAAAGATAGCAGCATGATTTGGCTTAGTCCTCTGTTATTGGACGATCTATGTTTTTTCCATCAATTCATAAATTTTTCCATACCGCATACTCTGTGTGTAGACCGGACACACAGACGGGAGGTGCGATTCGAAACCACAACCGTGGAGATGGGATTTGGAATATATTTGGAATTGAGAGTGCTGTCACACACTGATCAGCTCCTGACATCATAATTAGTAAGATAAAATTTATAGGGATCAAATTTACGTTGTTAAAATTTTCTCATCCAAAATGAGCCACAATTATAAGCTATTTTTCTTTTCTTTTCATAAACACTGAAATATTAGAATATACACTATGTGTCTAGAAGTTTGTGCACCCTAACCATCACACCCATATCACACCCGTATTCTGGTTGAATGTCCCGCCCTGGATGTATTCCCCCTGTTTGCTGATATAATGCGTTCCTTAGGACATTTGAGTTCTTCCACTTCAACACATTCAAATTCAAATTTAATTTGTCACATACATAACCATACACAGTACAATATGCAGTGAAATGCATATACGACTGTACGTGACCAAAAATGGAAAAATAGAATAGAAAGATTTTACTTCAATAAAAAGGAAAATTGCGCTAGAAGAATACAATTAAACTAAAAATTTAATTTCCAATAGATAAAGTGTCTATACCATTTCATCCTATATAAATATGTTCGATGTTCGTCAGGTTCGATTCCTGACTCCGGGTCTGTACGTGAGGAGTTTGCATGTTCTCTCTGTGCTTAGTGGGTTTCCTCTGGATACTCCTGTTTTCTCCTACAGTCCAAAGATGTGCAGATTAGGGTAATTGGGATTCCCAAAGTGGTTGATGTGTGTGAATGCATATGTGAGCGAGTATCTGTATGCCCTGTGATGGATTGGGACCCCGTCCAGGGTGTACCTCTCCTCGTGCCCCATGTATCCTTAGATTACAGCTGTACCTCAGCATAGGAAATTTAATCTGTTCCCGGCGCGAGTTCTTAAAGTGAAATTTCGTATTGTGAAATGCATTTTTTCCATAGGAAATAATGTAAATGCAAATAATCCGTTGCAGCCATTCAAAAATATTACCAATTTCCAACACTATAATCATATATTTGGATAAACATCAAAACATTTAGAAAAGACATATAAATTAAGTTAAATATTAAATAAATGTACATTAAACCTCAATTAACCTTAATTTATGACTCCTCTTGGCACCGGCTGCTTTAAACACCAACCTGAAAGCAGCTCTTTTTTCTTCTTGCTACCGTCCTTGATAACATTCTTCAGATGCATGGTGCGACGTCTTCACTAAATCTTACACAAAATGCAAAAGAAGACCAAAAAAATGCACGAAATAATATGTAAACTCGCTTCTCTCGGCTGTTCACTGAGGCAAACATGTTTTGAATGGCTTAGCCAATATTCGGTTTGGCTCAGTTCGGTCGCTTGTAAACTGCTTGTAAAATTTCAGTTCTTAAAGGTATGTATGCTGAGGTACCACAGTATGACAATGAGTGACTGATTACACTTCATTTATTCTTAACCTTCATCGTTGGTGGGTGGAACAAACCAAAATACCTTACCGCGGAGGACATTTTGATGTAGTTCTCAGATTTAAATATGGATTATCATGGCCACCATAAAAAAAATAGTTCTGATGTTTTTTCTCAGAATTTTGTCTTTAGTTAAAATTCAGAATTAAGGTCAGAGGAAAAAAAACTAAAATGTGTTTAATTGTGGCACTAATAATCCATATTTATAGATTTATCCTTGAACACTCTTCAACATCTAATCATTTCAGAGCACACAATGTTCCCACATGGTTTTCCCAGACCGGATGTGACGTCACACAGAGGTTATCAGCAGCATTTCCGGTGAATGCGCCAAACCGAGCTACTGTTTACCGCTGAGAGAAAAAAGAAAAACACAACGCTGCTTAAAGATAATTCCCTTTACCACTGTTGGAGAGTTTAACCTTCCGCCTCTGACAAAAAACAAACAGGTATGTGCTTTTATTACTCTGTGTGGATTAAAACTCGGAAGCCATTGTGTGTATGTTTTTATCCTGTCAAGGTGTCTTAGATACCCGAGCTAGCCGTGCTAACCCTTCCCTGTTTAGCTATCAGCCAGCCTACCCGTATTCGGGAAGTTTCCGCGACCTGCTCTAGGATTGGATTGTAGTTTGATTCTGATTGGACAATCTGTCCATGTAAGAGGCGCTAGCCAATCATAGGAGAGGGGCCGGGCTTTCGGAATAGCGCTGGAGTAAAAAAAAAAAAAAAAAAACACCCCAAACGCGTCAGAGAGCAGAAATGCAGGCAGCTTAGCACGGTCGGGTGTTAAAATAAACCCGCTCTTCATCATTAATATTTAATAAAGACAAACAGGATGATATTCCAGGAGGCGTTATTAGGGAAGTGAATCGATTAGTCGATGTGTGCGTGCGTGTGCTAGCTTGTTATGCTAATCCTCTCAGACGGGAGTTTCCATGATGCTGATCTCTAAACTCCTAAACTGCGATGTTGGATTAATACATATACAAATAATAGTATTAAACAGTCTAAATATTAGTATAAAGCTGTGATTAAATTAAACATGTCATAAAAAGCTAGAACCTCATAGAAGAGTGTATTGGGGTTAAAAACACTTCAAGGTGCAAAACTGAGCAGAGATTAAAGTGATCATACCGCGATACTGACAATATTTTCAGAATATGATGACCGATATTCAGTTTCAATTTGGCAGCAAAATGCGAAATTCACAAAGTATGCCCTCATGGTGCAGGTGGCACAAAGAGAAGAAAGAACGATAAGTCAATCTTCACGCTATGTCCAATATTATTGATATTTTGGTAAAAACGTTAAAAAAAAAAAAAAAAAACCGCTTTTGCGGTCCCCCATACTAGGGAAGGGACTCACCAGGGGTTCACCCTATATGATTTTATCACGATACCCAGATGCAGGTATCCGTTTTGTATTGCAGTTCTGTAAGTGTCACGATTTTATAACTTGTCCCAATTCTGTGTTAATCTTCAATTAACCATGCAGTCTCCAAGGCATTCTGACATACAGATCAATAATTAGCGATTAATAGAGATGAACAGGAGACGCACTCTAAACTATTCACACATTTTCATTTCGTGTTGTTTAAGTTTGTTTAAAAATAATAATTAGGGTGAATGACGAATAGACTCTCTGCTCTCTGTTACAATGTACTTTTTTGTTTAATTTCATTTGATGCTAAATGTTAAACTCTTGTATTTAAAGTCAGTTTGTGTTCAAATGCTGCGCTTGGATTTTAAGTGAGAAAAATAATGTTATACTGAATGAGCTACATTTAATTACTAATTAAACTTTCCTTAAAGGTTTAAAAGTGTAACAAAAATGCAGGAAAATATAAAAATTATTGGATCGGGATATTTATAAACAGAATACAGAATCGCAATTGTAATGGAATCGGCGTCGTGACAATGTCATATTGGGAAGTGACTGCTGATTCCCGTCCCTAAAGTGTGTGTGTGTGTGTGTGTGTGTGTGTGTGTGTGTGTGTGTGTCCACGTGACCTTGACTTCATCAGAAGACAGTCAGGCATAAGTGGAATCTACATATCTCCTGAACACACCTGCACAGTTCAGTCTTCAGTGTGTTCTTCCTAATTCCTGTGTATAAGTAGGGTTGGGTATCGTTTTTTTTTTTTTTCGATACCGGTGCCAAATCGATACTTTGAAAACGGTACCGGTGCCAAAACGGTGCCTGAACCGATACTTTTAAGCCAAAAAATTATAGTGGATGACTCAAGAATGAATTTTTATTGAACAAAAAATTTTATGCTTAAAATTTAACAATATATTAAAAGTTTAAAGTATATATGAATATGTAAGCTTCAAATTTTAGCAATTCTTTTGCAGAAATTTCACCATATTTGCCTTTTCCGTCAAAATATGACTCCTTTCCTGACTTACAGTATTGCCCTGCACAGGACATGCATAGCTGTCTTTGCAATGGTAAATGGGGTCACTGTTGTAGTACTAGTACTAGCTGGAAAGCCATAATTATAAACAGAATCCATGTTACATTATTTTTTTACAAATCGTTTGTCTATTTGTTAGCATGAATGCAAGATTTGCATTTTGCTATTAACATTACATTATCCTACTACTAACCTGCGGCAAGGCTGCTGACGTCATCATAATCAGTGACTCCTTTTTGCTACAGTTGGTGTGACTGAGGCTAATGGTCGTCCACACTGATAGTACCAGCTGTTGCTTTTAACTTTATTCCGTCTGCCCTCGAATTTTTCATTAGATTTGACGTGTTTCCGCCTTTACACGCAACTGCTGTAAAACATTTGCTGCACGTCGCGGTGCCGGAATCCTTTCTTGTGAAATATAGCCACACTTTCGACTGTTTAGTTTTAGGCATTTTAACGAGAGTTGTTTAATTTAGCATGCTAAGCTATCGGTAGACCGCCTGCTGCCGTCATAGCGAGTGTAACGTTAGTTACCGCATTCACGCGCATGTCGGATGGTCTCTCATTTCCGGATGATTTGTGCTTTTAATCTTTTTATTTAATCTAATAAACGATTAATCTACAAAAATATATGAATCTAGAGAACAAATATTTCAATCGACAGTTCAGGCATTTAAGTGGCACCGAAATGAGGCACCGAAATTCGCGTTCTGTTTCGGTCCGGTACATACCGGTTCTATAGGTACCGGTGCCGTATTGGCACCGGGTTTCGGTACACAACCCTATGTATAAGTCTTCTCTTTGTTGAGTTGTGTTTAAAAGACTGCTATATGATAATTTTACTTTCATGTTCCAGGTCGTTTTCTGACCTGAGCGAGGGCGTGTGTATGTGTGTCTGAGAGTGTCTGTCTGCGTGTATGTGTGCGTAAAGCCATGGTGGAATATTACCAGATATTAGGAGTGCCCAAAGAAGCCAGTCCGGATGACATCAAGAAAGCGTAAGTGTCTGATCTGTTTGTACACATTCACACAGTCGATATATAAATTAGGGTTGTTCCGATTCCGATACTGGTAGCGGAAATGCTGCCGATACCACAAAAAAAGCTGGCATCAGAATCGGCGAGTACTTGAGTCCACGTACCGATCCGATACCATTTTCCTAAACATAACCTATTTATGCCCGCTAGCTTAGCTTACTTACAGAGTGTCACGGCGTACGCCTGTGATGGGCGTGCGCCCAAATTGATATCGCTCCTCGCTCACTAGTTAGTCGGCCTCCCCCCCCCCTTTAGGTATGTGAAGTAGCAGGGCCGCAGAATCAGGCAACGGCCCATGAGCTATCGCCGCTATAAAACACAGCGGGGAGTGTAGCTCGGGGTCTGACTGTTGGGAAGCTGGACTTTGCGACGCGGTGGATTTTATGAGAGACGGTGGCACAAGACCGGGGCGATGTGATGCGCCCCAGAGACTTTAAAAAGGGGGCGCCTTTGATCTCCGCGAGAGGAGCGCGTGAACGAGCTGCGCGAGCACCTTCACTTCCGCGTCGAGCCCGCCTTTGCATCCCTGCCGCAGAAGGGGAAAAGACCGCAGAGAGCCTTTAACCCTTTCCTTACCAGTTTTTCTAAATAAATGACCCTTTTTCCTGTAAGACCTCGCCTCTTGTCCGTGTTTCATGGTGTCGCCCGTGCACTTAGGGTCGAACCCGTTACAGAGGGCTAGTAGTATTTTACTTAAAACAAGAAATTATATATATATTTATTATGTATATGTGTGTGTGTGTGTGTGTATATATATATATATATATACACACACACAGTACAGATACACACCCAGGTATCGGATCGGTACTCGGTATCGGCCGATACCCTGAGCCCAAGTATCGGTATCGGGAGGGAAAAAATGGTATCGGAACATCTCTAATATAAATTAAATAAAAAAGAGACAACTGTTTGTGTTGTGTATTTTTAAGCCTGTTATAACAGTGTAATAACCGTGATGCTCATCATTATCTCTGCATCTGTTACACACAGGTACAAGAAACTGGCCCTGAAGTGGCATCCAGATAAAAACCCCGACAACAAGGACGAGGCAGAGACGAAGTTTAAAGAAATCTCCGAGGCGTATGAAGTCCTTTCAGACGGTGAGTCCTGGATGAGCGTGTCGATAACGTCTGATAACGTATTGACTCTCTGTGATTATTAATTATATAACATTTATACACATATATACAATTATATAATTGTAAAACATTTAACACACACCCACACACACCTCAGTTAGCTATTTAAAACATGACTCTAAAAATTGGTTCCACCTTTCTATCCTTCGTAAACTCTTCCTCATGAGAAGCAGACGTCATCATGTTTTAAAAAGACTTTTAAAGTTGTGTTGATGCCTTTTTGTTGTTGTTTTTTTCGTGCAGCCAACAAGCGGAGTGTGTATGATCAGTACGGTAAAGAAGGCCTGTCAGGCGGAGGAGGTAAACCCAGTGAAATGTTTTATTTGTTTCTTTTTCTTCTGGTTTGCTGTCGGTTGTGTGATGTAAACCCTGGTGACTGAAAGAGAATGTGTTTTTGATGTGTGTTATCGCAGCAGGACGCTACCATAACGGCGACGCCTTCCAGGGTTTCACATTCCGTAATCCCGAAGACGTCTTCAGGGATTTCTTCGGGGGTCGCGACCCTTTCGCTGATTTCTTCGGTAAGATCACACACATGATTGTTTATTATTATTTCAGTTGAATATTTGGTAAATGATGTGTTTTTACTAGACTTAAAAAAATGCAACCTAGTAGTTTTATATCCATTTACTGTTTTTCTTTTCTTTGGAACTACAAACAGAAGTAAAGTAAAAGTAAAGTATGAGGCACATTGCTGTGGTTTAAGAGAAATCAAACACTCAGCCTGTTCTAGGAAATTCTGAGCGGTAACAGTGACTGCTTCGTCACACTGATTAATTTCCTGTTACAGCATGACACATGCAGTGTTTATTCCTGTCGTGTTGTGCTTTATCATGTTGCGTCATGGAGCAGTAACGGAGCGCTGTGGTGTTCTGTGTTTCTGCTGTAGGAGACGATCCGTTTGGAGACGATTTCTTCGGCGGAGGTCGGCGGCAGCAGCAGCGCGGGATGAGCAGAAGCCGGACAGGCAGCTCCTTCTTCTCCGGCGGATTTGGAGGGTTCGGGGGTTTCGACAGCTTCCCGTCTTTCGCACCAACGTTCACATCGTTCGATACAGGTCAGACATCGCTGATGCGTCTGCGCTTTGTGAGCTTTCATACACCTGATCACTTATTCTCTGTGTGTGTGTCGTTTCAGGTTTCGGCTCTTTTGGTCACATGGGACAGATGGGTGGAGGCGGATTCACAGCCTTCTCTTCCAGCTCGTTTGGTGGCGGAGGTGGTGGCGGAGGTGGGGGCGGGGGCGGGGGCAGCGGGATGGGGAACTTCCGCTCCGTGTCCACGTCCACCAAATATGTTAACGGCAGAAAAATCACCACAAAAAGGTACGGGACAGGAGGAGAGAAACAGAAGCTCAGCTCAGGATGTGGTTTAGATCAGAGACATGACGTGGCACAATGACATCTGTTTATTTTATTTTATTTTTATTTTTTTTCTCCCTCTTCCCCTGACATTTGTTTAGTTGTAAATGCAGACTGGAGACTGGATCTAATCATGACTAAAAAGTGAATTTTGTGAATTTTTCTGTCAAACCATGTTTCATTTCTAACAGCGTCTCATTCCCTAAATGCTCCGTGTTTCTGCGCAGGATCGTAGAGAACGGACAGGAGCGAGTGGAAGTCGAGGAAGACGGGCAGTTAAAGTCGCTAACTATAAATGGTAAGGAACAGCTGCTGCGACTGGAGCACAAGTAAGCACAGTTAGGACTCTAAACATCCACGTGCTTTTCCCTCTTCTTAGCGTAACTAGATGACCATTATCATACCATTTCTTGTTAGTGTTTTGTTTTTATTGTTATTATTATTATTAATAGCGATTTTCTTTGTTAAACTATTTATGAAGCGGAATGTCAGTATTTGGTACGGGGTGCTATTATTTTCTTTTAGAGACCATGGTGTAAAGTTTTTGTTTTCCTCTACACTGCGGATGCACTTTGCTGTGTTGAACTTGAATGCACACTGCTGTTTGTGTACTGCTTTTGAGCTAAAAATGATTAACAAGCGAACCGAAAGAGAGAGAGAGGCATCGTGTGTTTAACAGGCACGAGTTCACCTTTTTAAACCTGACTCGAGTTAATAATCCTCGGTTTTCTTTACAACCCTGTTAATAAGCTCGTCTCATGTTCTCATCTCATGTACACACTAGTAGTGTTGGACCAACTGTGCAGATATGCAGTCCTATTATTATTATTATTATTATTATGTTTAAATGAGTGTTTTCATTAGTACCTGTACACCAGCCAATGTTGTTCTTAGTCTTATTGTTGTCATGGAAACGAGTCTATAGGCTCGAGGTGTAAGTGATACACGAACATTAATGAATTTTGTGGACTTTGTACGCAAATTTAAAAAAAAATTAATAAATGTGAGTTTCATCCTTTTTTGAGGATGCGGCAGCTTCCGGCTGTGTGTGTGTGTGTGCGCGTGCAATGCATGCTACTAATTAAATTTTTTCTGTATAAGTTTAACATTTCAACAGAGAATCTTACAGCCTTGGAGTTCAGATTTGTTTTCTTTTGTTGATTTGTCAATCACTTTAAAAATTATAAAACGCATCATTCTCAGATTTTTGGCTGCAAAAAGGCAAATAAAAGCCAATCAAGCAAGAAGCAAGCATTATAAAACTTCAGCGAATCCGACTCTTTTAACGATTTGAATAATTTAATTTGACTCATCAGTCAGAGTTGATTCCTTCATTCCCTGTTAACTTTAATTAAAACCTATCCAACAAACCATGGGCTGTTCTTCTTTTCCGCACTGTTAACACTTACTACTCTAACGTTATATTAAGAGAAATCAGCTAGCTACTACGCTCACACCAGGATGTTAATGTCATCGTGCTGCCAGATTTGTGCCTCATTAAGAAGATTCATTTACGCAATCCTTCCAAACTAAACTACTGCAACTCTAGCTAATGCTCCTGGTTCTGGCAGGGGTGTGTTTCAGAAGCATACCAGATGTAATGCAGGTATTTTAACGATTAAAACCGACAACCGAACCACATGGATCAAAACCTGACTTCATATCTTGTAGGATGGAGCAGGAAATAGACATCAATAAACTTTCATAAACAATAAAAGCTTTCTGTTCTGACTTTTTTAAAAAGTGTGTATAATATGGTAGAAGCAAAAATAACAAGGAGAAATCATGGAGCTGCTGCGCTTCTGAAACACTCCTGCTGGGGTATGAGGCTGTGCAGAGAACAGAACATGAGACACATGTTGATCTGCGCCCGGTGGAAATCCACCATGAGAATGGGCTGAATCTTGAAGTGTGTGATGAACGTGGAGAACCAGAACGTTTAACCCCTGAGTCTCTCCCGGTTCTTTATGTTGAGAATGTAGAAGTATGTTGCTTTAACATAAACAAATGATTTCGCACCCAGTTGGAACACAGATGTGAATTAAAATAAAAAGCAACAGGACCGTTTAAAACTGTTTAGCGTAAAAAATTTCAATAGTGATTAATGACGCATAAAATTTTTTTTAATATAATAATTACTAGTAATAAAAATGTTTTATGTTAACTTTTTACATTTTTAAATACCCATTTTATAAAACTTTCCCTCGATGATTGCTCTGATCAAATGCTAACTAACACGCGTGCAGGTTTTATGTCCTTATGAAGACTAACCTTCACTCGAGGTGTGTTTGCTAACACGCATGTCCTTTTGCATGGATGATGTTCGCTCTTTTGCATGGACGAAGCACCAGCAGGGAGGGGTTAATCCCAAAAAAAGAGGGAAATGGAAAAAGAAGAAAGAAAACAAATGAAAAGAAAATTCTGTACAGATTTTTTTCCCCCTTCATGCATGCCCCGCCCTTCATTTCATGCCCCGCCCCCTTTCTTTAGGACAGGCCCTTGAGTTGGGTCTAGGGGAGGAGCGAAAACAGAACAAGTCACTTCCTGGCTCCTCCTCCAGCTCCGCCCAGTCCAACTCCACCCACACTCACTCCACCCAGAGAGAACGACAGACAACCAAAGGTCAGACTTCTAACATTCTTTCTTCTTACTTTCTTCTTTTTGTTACTTTTTTTTGTACTTGTTTTTTTTTTCTCCCTTTTTTTTAAATATAAAATCTGAGAGTCTTGTTCCTCACCAGACCAAAATGGAATGAAAAGGAAACGACCAACGCCGAAGACTGAAACGAAAAAGTCTAAAGAGTCCTGAGATATTTCCCGAAGCAAACGGCGACCCCTGCTGGAGTGGACAGTGTGAGAGCGGAGTGTGAGCGCCAGTGTGGCTGGAGGACCGGTTTAGTGTTTAAAAATAACTATTCAATTGCAACTAAAACTTGGTAACAAATTTCATTGTGTTGTGAGTTTCATTTTGTTAAATCTACTTAAAAAAAATTATGGAATAGTCAACAAATAATTAATTGTAGTTCGAACTAGCCAAAAAGTAGAGCGATGTTTCTGATTGTGCTTTCTGTGTTCGTTTGTTTATTGTTGTTTTTTTTTTTTTTTTTTCATTTTAATCCCATGTGCTCCTGCAGTTAGTGTTTCTGTGATATTTTTTTTTAATAAACCTTTATTCAGTTTTGTTCCCCAAAATGTGATAAAAGAGTGAATAATTTACACCACACGACTCGTACATTAGCCGTAAAACACAACCGGTTTATTTATTTATTTTGTAGTGACTACACTGTGTTTCTGTTTGACACTTTCTACATCATCACTTTAATAACCAGCAGAGAGCAGGAGAGGAAATAAACACTACGCTGTAACGTCTGTGTATTTACACAAAATAAACTTTACTAAGCAGCTCAGCTGGAGCTTTAGCACACCGTCTGAACCTGGTGTCTGAGTTGCGATATCACTTCCTCTTGGCCGTAACAGCGCGCAGTAACGGGCCCCACTTACTGCGGGCGCTCAGTTTGTGTGTGAAGTCGTGCAGGACACGAGGGCCGTCATGCTCCTCCGCCTCGGAGCTGATCTCCATCTTCTGCACGATCAGCTTCAACAGGTTGTGCTGCTTCTCCATGCAGTCAGAGAGATCCTTCAGTCTACACACACACACACACACACACACACACACACACACAGGTCGATATTACTGTGTGCAACAGAATACCATAAACAATGCTACTGTTTTTATCGCAAATAAAACGCTAAGTGTGTTCCTTTTCCTTATCTCGGTGTCTTTTCTGTTACCTGTCTGTGTGTGGAACTTGTCTGTCTCTGTTACCAGTGTATCTGTTACCTCACTGTCCGTTGCCTGTGTTACGCCTGTCTGTATTGCCAGTGTCTTTTAGCTCTCTGTCTGTTACCTATCTGTCACTTTTCTGTCGTAATTGCCCGTGTTACCTGTTACTTATGTCATGTCTGTCTGTCTTTATAACCTGTGTGTCTGTGTGACATCTGTGTATCTGGTATGTGTTATGTGTCTGTCTTTATTACCGTGTGTCCGTTACGTGTCTGTGGTATGTGTCTGTCTGTGTCACCTGTTTTTCTGTTTGGTGAGTTCTCGCTCCAGCTGTGAGCACTGCCGTGTGCTGGAGCTCAGCCGCGCTCTCACTTTGTTCACTTCACCTCCACGGGCAAACCACCTCTGACACAGAGGTACAGACACAACTCAGGACCGGTCACTCTGCGCCAGGATCAGTTTCAACAAATAAATAATTATAATAAGTGTGTGTTCTCGTTTGTGTTACCTTCCCCTTGTAGCACTTATTGGGAAATTCCTTAACAGAGATTTGGTCGACTCTTTTAACGAACCAGTACGGCAGACGCTCCTCCAGATTAGTGTGAAGTTCAATCTGTGTGCAGTTTACAGTCAACTCTCATTATTTATATAAAACTGCAGTTGTTTGAAAAATTGAGTGTCTCTGTGTGAGAGAGGATGTAAAGGCAGCGTGGCCTAAATGTCTGTGAGACAGTAAAGATGGAGTGTTATTTGTGTCAACCACAATAAAGGTGTGGCCTTGCTGCTTGTCATAATGGATGTCTGCAGGGAAGTCCTGGCACTCACCTGCATCCCTATCTGTTTTAAACAGGCGTTGTTCTTCACCTCTGCGATATCTCCCACAGCCAAACCAATCTACAATAAACCACACCGCATTCAGAAATGGTTCAGACCTCAGACATTCCAGCCGTCACTAATGAGGAGCGTGAAGTAGGAGGGGTTTGCTGTAAAACTCACCAGCAGATTCATGAGCAGAATCGGCACGAGCAGCACAAACCAAATGAAGATGAAGTATGTCAGCACAGGGAAAGGAAGGTGTTTACCCATGTAGGGTTTCAGGAAGTTTTCCTGGTAGTTGATCTCTCCTGCCATCATGGCGAACGTTTGCATCAGCGACAGAAACAGACGACCAAAATGTTTCTGAGAGACGAAATGACAGAATGAGATGTAAATGTACAGAATCATAACCATTGAAGATGTAACAGTTTGCAGCTGTTCATGCGTTTATTTTAGTAAAAGGATTGTGGGTGAAGTCGTATACGAAACCCCACCTGTTCGATCATCAGAGCGTAGAAGGTCAGCGCGAATGACAGGATCAGGTAGAAGAATATCAGAATGATGCTGAGCAGCGTCTTACAGATCTCCCGAAACATCACCACGTATATCCCAAACCTCTGGAACCTGCACACGAAGAGAAGACCACTGTGACTAACTCTCCAAGTTAATACGAAGTATGTGTGTGAATATGTGCATCACCTCTCTGAACATCTCGACAAGCAAAAACTTCTCTTAACCTTAAACAGCTGTAGCACGGACCATAACAACACTAACAAGCTAACTACCGTAACTCCATGTGTAGCACTCTCAACAACCTGGGGAGCTCCTGTAGATACCATGATAACAACATTAATAAACAGGCTAACTTCTGTAATTCCTGGAGCAGCATGGCTACGCTAAATGTACCAAAAAAAGTAAACTAGCCTAATTCCTGGAATAGCATGGATACTGTCACTAAAAGCATTTGAGCTAACTACTGTAATTACTGGAGCAGCCTGACTAGTGTAAAGACCCTAACAAATACCTAGTGTAAAGACCCTAACAAACTACTTTAAATGTACTTAAAAAGAAGCAAACTACCATAATGACTGGAGCAACATGGCTACAGTAAATGTATTTAAAAATGATCAAACTACTGTAATTACAGGAGCAGCATGGCTAGTGTAAATATTCCAAAAACAAGCAAACTACCATAATTACTGTAAATGTACCAAAAAAAAGGAAGCTACTGTAATTAATAGAGTGACATGGCTAGTAAACACACAAAAACACCAAAGCAAACTACTGTAATCACTGGAGCAACCTGACCACAGTGAAGACACTAACAAACTATCAAATAACTTAAAATGTACTTAAAAAAAAAAAAGGAGCAACATGGCTACAGTAAATATACAAAAAAAAATCAAACTACTGTGCCGAAAGAGCATGGATAATTACAGAAGGAGCATGGACATTGGTACTGTAGTGTTCATCATGTCCTTATGCCATATATAATTATGTACCAAAAACAAGTAAACTACTGTAATCATTGAAGCAGCAGGACTAGTGTAAATATTTCGAAGGTATGAAAAAACTAGTGTAATTGCTTGAGTTACTTGTCTAATGTAAATGTGGTTAAAAAATGAGCAAACTACTGTAATTACTGGAGCAGCAAAACTTGTGTATAGTCACAAAAAATTATCAAACTACCATAATTACTGAAGGAGCATAGCTAGTAGAAATGTATCAAAAACAAGAAAACTACCATAATTAGTGAAACAGCAGGACTAGTGCAAATATTGAAAACAAAGCAAACAGCAGCAGGGCGAGTGTAAACACACACAAATTAGCAATCTACTATAATTAGTGAAACAGCAGGGCTGATGTAAAGATGAGCAAACTACCATAATTACTTACCATAAAAGTAAGTACTGCTGTAACAGTTGGAGTGAGAAATATTAATCAACAAGCAACATCCTGAACTAACGTAGACAAACTACTAAACTCCCAAACTAATGTAAATGCTGGAAGTAATCAAATAAATGACCGAACTACCACCACTACTGTAACGGCATGCTAATGGGGCAAAAAAAAACAACACACACATGAGCTCATGGTGATAAGTGCTGGAGTAAAGAAAAAATTCCTAGATGAGCAACATTCCAGAGCTGCGACCCAGCACAGAACGAAGAGTTATGAAGAATAAAGTGTGTGTTTCCAGTGTAGTTTGACCCTCTTTTACTTCAGGCCTGTGAGTGCGTCGTTGTACCGCTGCAGGTAGAGGAGCAGGTTGACCCAGGAGGTGAGAGATGCCAGAGCTCCGGCCTGCCAGTGCCACGACCTCTTTACGTTCAGCAGGAGAGGAATGACGAAGAGCAGAGAGCAGATGGTCGCCGCCCAGTCTGCTATGTTCGATGGGTCGAGCAGGTACTTAAATCTCTGGCGAGAGAAAAAAAAAAACATTCAGCTGCTTGGACGTCTGTAGCATCTGCGAGATTTGCTCATACTGTATGAAACTAAATGAACGCGGCGTGGAATCGTTCGTAGTCGTACCTGCTGATACATCTGCGCTAACTCTTTGCCGACTGCGTATAAATTCATAGCGAGAACCAGAAACATGCAGGTTGTGATGAAATAACATTGCTGTAAAGAAACAAACATAAAAATTGTCAAAGTTTGTGATTATGTGATTGAATAATAAGACGGAAATTAAGGTTGCTGGTGTCTAGAATCTTCTGGAAGCCATTTAAGTCAGAATTTATTACGGTTTAAAGGAGGACGATGAACATTGTATCTGTAGATCAGACTCCTGCAGTCGTACACTGTGTTTCAGCACGTGTACGCCAAATCGTCACCCTGCCATAGTGCCATACTGTACCTTGTCGAGAGTCTTGGTGACCATGTTTATGCTCGTGCTGTTTTTCTCCATGCCCAGATTGGGTCGCAGATTGACGATCAGGAAGGTCAGTGGGAAAACTCCCAGTGCGTATATGGTCATGTTGAGCAAGTGAGCTTTCACACCGTACGCGTGCCTGCGTTGCATGAAAAACAAAAGTGCTGACACAGGAGACTCCTTCCAAGTATGTTTTGTTACATACAGTAAACATCTTACAGACCCACTTTACTGTATTTCTTTTTCCAATGACCAACAGCATCACCTCCTGACCAATCAGACTGTAACTCAACTGTGGAATAATATTCTAATACTATTCTGCATAATACGTTGCATGCTGGTTTTCTAATGTATATGATGTACACATGTTCTGATGTCTAAATCCTTCCTGACTGCTCACCATTTCATTTCCAGATATTTTTTGCATACTGGATGGGTCAGCAGCTCGACTCGATTAAACTCCACCATGGACTGAAGACAACAAAGTAGAATATCTCAGGCTTTATATAAATTATAAAGGCATTATTATATTTTATTATATTTTCTAGAAAATACTGACATTGAGTGCAGCGAGGGGTTTGTAGCTGTTGTCCGTCTCTGATTTCTCCATCTTCTTAGCATACTGTATTGGCTGCTGGAGCCACTGGAAATTATACTCCAGCTGTTCATCCAATAGATCAGGAGACAGGGTGTAAGATGTGAGTTTACAGGAGACAGAAGAACGTTTCACTTTATGAATAAACTCACGTAGTAGCCGCAGCAGTTCACGTCTTCATCTGACTCTTTAATGCAGGTGTCTAAGAGATGCTGAAAAACAAACATAAGTAATTACATTACAGTATGTATAATTCTTATCATACCATCCCTACAGACCGTATGGATTACAGTTGCTCGAGACATCAGCTCACCTTGAAGCACTCAGGGAGAAACTCGATCATGTCCAGGACAGGGCAGCGTTTGGCCGAGTTCACTTTAAATGTTGCGATGGCCTCTTTGCACCTACCACAGTAAATACACACCTGCGCTTTAACACCACACAGAGGGCGCTATGTGACAGTCAGAGTCTTACAGTGTGTGTAACGGGTAAATCAGTGTGTTCAAATTTGGAGTTGTGGGTCAGGAACAAATGAAAATGAAAACTGTTTATAGTGTATGTGAAAACTCAGCAAAAGTGACATACAAAGAGGCCATGCCTTTATTTATTAAGAGTGATGGATGCACAAGCCACACTATCACTAAGACTAACAGATGCACAAGCCACACCTCCTTCAGTAAGACTGGTGGATGCACAAGCCACACCTCTTTTACTAAGACTGACATATGTACAAGCCACCCCTTCGTTCACTAAGACTAATAGATGTAGGAGTAACGCCTCCTTTAATACCACTGACGGATTCACAAATCACACCTCTTTCACTAAAACTGGCGGAAGCACAAGCCACACCGCCTTCAGTAAGACTGGCAGATGCACAAGGCACACCTCTTTTACTAAGACTGACATATGTACAAGCCACCCCTCCTATACTAAGACTGATAGAGGCAGAAATCACACCTCCTTCACTAAGACTGATAGATGCACAAGCCATGCCTCCTTTAATACGACTGGCGAATGCACAAGCCCTGCCTCCTTCACTAAGATGGTCAGATGCACAAGCCACGCCTCTTTCACTAATGGCGCTTTTCCACTGCATAGTTCGGCACGACACGGTTCAGTTCAACTCACTTTTGGGGGGTTTTCCACTGGGAACAGTACCTGGTACCTGGTCCTTTTTTAGTACCACCTCAGCCGAGGTTCCAAGCGCGCCAAACCGTTACCAAAACATGATGTGCAAACTCTGCTGGTCACTGATTAGCCGGAGAAAATCGTCATTACTGCGTCACTGAACTTGCGACACGAGACACAACAGAACCGCTATATTTAGAACAGCCAGAGAAGGATCGCACGCACCTTTTTGTATTAACCGTCGGCCTCTTTTGAAACAAACTCCTTCGTCTCGCTGTTAAAAACATCCACATGCCGAGAATGAAGAACACCATGCCGTCGATATGCTCGTGTGTTTGTTTGTGGCGTGTTTACGATGACGTCACGGCAGTAGCGGCACCGCGACTAAATGACACGTGAGTAATCCCGCCCACGCTAAAGCGTTACTACTGTACACTGCAGTGGAAGCGCAGACTGAGCCAAACTGCGCCGAACCAAAGTGAGTTGAACTGAACCGTGTCGTGCCGTTCTATGCAGTGGAAAAGAGGCATAAGACTGAAAGATGCACAAGCCACTCCTCCTTTAATAAATCTGGTGGATGCACAAGCCACACCTCCTTCACTAAGACGGGTGGATGCACAAGCCACACTTCCCTCACTAAGGCTAATAGATGTACAAGCTACACCTTCTCATTAGGACTTTTATCTATTTGTATTTATTAAGACTACACAGGCCACGCCTACTTTATTTGGACCTTGTTTGTAGCCCAAGTGCATGATGTGGTTGACTCCACCTACCTGTCGCTGTCGATCACAGCGCTTGTGACGTCCTGCCTTCCGTTGTGAATGGCCTCGTGCAGGAAGGAGGCGTCGCTGCGGTTCAGCTGGATCTGAGCTCCTCTGGACAGCAGCAGGCGAACGGCGGCGACGTGTCCGGCTCTGGCGGCTAAGTGCAGTGCTGTGTTCTTCAACATATCCCAGAATGCACAAATAATTATCATCAACATACTTCACTCGTTAGACGTCGTTAGTATTCGTCAGTAATCATATACTGTAAAGTACAGACTGAAGTTGATTATTTTAGTATAACAGCACTCCACACCCTGATTCAAATGTAACATTTTAATATTTCTTTAATAAGTAAATTTTATTCAGTGAGTTACATGTATGAGCTGTTACTATGGAAAGGATAACGTATCAAAGTGAGCGCGTTAATATAAACATGTGTTGCTGTTATAGAGAATTAATCAATCAATGACCAATCAGAGTCCAGCCCCAGACAGAACCCTGAAACGTACTCCGTCTGCGTCGGCTTTGTCCAGGAGTTTGATGTTGGACAGGAGTAAGCTGTCCATGGTCTGTGTGTAGCCCTCAGCCGCGGCATGATGTAGACATGACCAGCCCTTATAATCACTGCACACACAGAATATACACATCTCACTGCATCAGATTGTGTGCTTGTGAACAGAAGGTTGTTGGTTCAGATCTCACACACATGCTTTCACTGCTCCGAGTGATCACATGATGTACACCTATACTTGTGAAAACTTACAAACCTTAAAGAATGTGTATAATGTGTGTGTGGGGGGGGGCAGGGGGGCACCCCTGTGTGTGGCAGTTGGAGAACATGTGTTCACATACCTGTGGAACAAAGCACCTTTTCTAAGGAGCAGGTCAACCACTTTAACATGTCCACCACGTGAAGCCAGGTGTAAAGGTGTCATGCCTTTCTCATCGCCCTCGTTCAGCAGACGAGTGTCTGTCATGGTCTCCAGTAGCCGGTGACACGTGTTGATCCTCCCAAACCTGCCAATCAGAGAGACGTCAACGTTACAGACAATCAGGAGAGTAGAGCTCTTGGTTATGAAGAACTGATATCTTCTGATAATGGAGTTCAGAGCTTCTGCTCACAGAAATCTGAATTTCAGAGCTCATGCAGACCTGATCTAATAGTGTTGGGCATCTACGCTCCAGGATATGAGATTGTGACAATGAAGACCTGGTCAAAGTTTCTGCTCACTAAGGTCAAAGTTGTTGCTTTCGGAAATGGAAATGAGGGGTTCTATTAATGACGGTGAGTTGTCTTGCTTATGGAGATTACAGCTTCTGTTTGTTGGCATCAGATATTCTAATGATGAAGATAAGAGCTTATACTCATGAAGTTCAGACCAGATCAACAGATCAGATCAGAACATCTACCCAGTGATTCAACTCGCACAATTCAGATCAGATCAGATGTTTTTTCGTGGGAATCAGAGATGTCTAGATGTTCGGACTTTATTCACTGCCTCACTAATACCAGTAATGATTTTAGTACCACACATCCTCTAAGCTTCCTCTAAAGGTTCCTCTCTTTATTCACTTACTCAGCTGCAAAATGCAGCGCTGATTTCTTCTGCTTGGACTTTTGGTCAAGCGAGACCTCCAGCCCGAGCATGTTCTTCACAGAGTCAGGGATCCCCAGCCTGCAGGCGTAGTGAAGAGGAGTGCAGCCCTCTGCATCTTCATCATTCAGCAGCTCTCTCACGCTCTCGTGCTGCAACAATGACAAAATGTTACGTTACAAATGCTTCAACTTGTGATATAAACCTAAACATCAAACAAGTATCTAAGTAAATTCTGCTTCTGAAGGCTACATGATGACCATCAAAGAGATCATCTAACACGGTTCTCTCAGGCTGATCACAGTAGTGAATATACCAAGGAAGTGGAGAAAAGTGTATTGAAACAGACCTGCTACACTGTAATGGGTTTAAAGCAGCAACAGTACTTCAGATAAACACTAGGTGTCAGTAGAACACTTTTGTTTATTTATATTCCTTCCAGTCAAGTTTGAGGGAAAAGTGTGAAGAAACAGAATAGATGAAGGATCTCTGATGAAGATGAAGAACATAATTTGATCATTGTACTGAAGATGAAGTTCATCATTCAGCAGTGAGCCTGGATCACCTGTAGAACTTCTGCTGGAAGGTTCTTCAGACCTCGAGGCTGCAAGATGGCCAGATGGAGAAAGTTGCACCCAGCTTTGTCTTTAACCGTCAGATCAGCACCTGACATCAGAACACACACAATCCAACATATTATTATTATTATTACATCATCCATTTGGGAACCTCTGTAGTCCAACGAGGGACCATGGAGGCCAAGGGTGACCATTTTTTTTATTCCCATTTTTACAACGTTTGGTCAACATTTGCATGCGCATTCATACACTGCTGGCAGATTTAAGAACACCAATTAACCTAATCTGCATGTCTTTGGACTGTAGGAGGAAACTGGAGAACCTGCACGTGGCGAACATGCAAACTCCATACACACAGACCTGACACAGGAATCAAACCCGCGACCTGAATGTGCAAGACGACAGTTCTAACCACTAAGCCACCATGCCGCCATTATTATTAATATTATTATTATTATTTATTTGCAATGCTCTTGATCTTGGTGGAGATTACCATGTGAGAGCAGCAGGTTAACGGATCTCCAGGCACCACAACTAGTCGCTAGCAGCAGTGGTGAGTGGCCTTTACAGTCGACAAAGTCGATGTCAGCGCCCTGAAATACACAGTTAGTTAGCAGAGAAGTGAAATAGCATGACAGAGTGCTAATTATCCGCTTGGACAGACAGTAAAATTGCTATCTAAATGCATTGATAGCTAGTCAGGGTGCTAGTTAAAGGGATTGGATATTAGCCACATTGTTAGCTAGTCACGGTGTCACTGGTTGGTGTGATAATTTAACTAGCTGCACTGTCAGTTCCTCGCAGCGCTAATTACTTGTGCAGTTACAGTCTGTCAGTGTTATCTGGTCCTCTCACCTGTGAGATCAGATACTCCACAAGCTCGTAGTGGTCAAAAATGGCCGCCCTGCAAGAGAGAAAAAACAAATCCACAAGACAAAATCTGTAAAAGCAAATTCCTGAGAGTTTTATTCCTGTTATACCGCAACAAACTGTCATGATTATAAAGATTTAATTATTAAGATTTAATAAAGAATTACATGTCATGCTTTTTGTTAATTTCTAGTTAAACATCATTATTGTGGTCCTTTTGTTTAGTCTTTCTTGTAAAGATAATGAGAAACCTGAGTACTGAAGATGTAAAAAAAAAAAACAACTCAAAGTTACAGTTTTACTTCTGACTGTTACACTGACACTGGAGACTCATTCCACTAATTCTAAACAAAGACATTTCTGTAACGTACCAAAACCCACGCTACTCTCAGAGCTGCTCTTATCGAGAATTAATCAACACCTTCCGGCCAACCAGAGCCCAGAATTCAGTGTGTGAATACTTATGTAGCGGTGTTTGGAGCGCTCCATCGGTGATGTTGATGATGTCACACACTCGCTCGTATGCCTGGAGCATCACCTTCGCGGCCTCCGCGGCTCCCTGAGTGCAGGCGAAGTGGAGAGCTGTGGACTTATCACACTGTGGAACGTGGAGAAAAAAAAAACACTTTGGTTAAAGATTATTTCAATGACTGGAAATTTATCTACAAATATAGATTCTGAAATTTGGATTTAAAAAAAACAAGTCCAAGATGTGAGCTTAAATCTGATTTTATTAGCAGAAACAGTAGTTTAAGTAGTTCTGTGTCTAGAACGACTGAACATTTTTTTGATAACAGAACAGGACTGCTTTTAATTTTAAGCACAAATTTAGTTTGGAATTATATGTCCAAACCTGCCTGCCCCGATGTGAAAAAGTAATTGCCCCCTAAAGTTAATAAATGGTTGCACCAGGCCTTTAGGCAACTACTGCAATCGCAATCAAGCGTTCGTGATAAGTGGCACTTATCATGTCTTTCACGTCGCTGTGTAGAACATTTATGTTAAGTTCAGATTAATTATCCAAAGAATCTTTAGAGAACATTTTTCAAGATCATGTTTGTACTTTTCTACCTGCTGCTGGTCGATTTTGGCTCCGTGAGCGATGCAGAGCTTGATGACCTCCAGGTTTCCTCCACGCACAGCCAGGTGAAGAGGACTGCTGGTGGACTTGTCCACATAGTTTATGTGTTTCTCTACGCACACACCGGTCTCTTCTCCTGTTTGTAGGAAAATATTTGTTCATCTTATACAGTAAATCATGTTGTAAGATCACACACTCACACACACACACACATACATTGATGTCTGACCTTTTTGGAGAACCACCTCCATGGACCTCTTGGCTCCTGCGAAAGCGGCGGCATGGATGGGGAAGTGACCCAGCTTGTTCTGGCAGCACAGATGGGCGCCGTTCCTGTACTGGATTAAACACCAACTGTGTGTTAATCTCATTATTTTTACTCATTACACTTTTAATTGTCCTACTCATACTCCTACTGGAGACTCCTTCCATACATATGACATAAACATCTCCTTACAAGGGGAAATAAAACACCTAACAGTTATCAGGAAAGAAAATGCAGAGCGTTTATTGAGGTTGCTGATGATTAATGAATTTCACAGGTCTGTTAAATGGCTTGAAAACATACAGTATTACAGAAGTGTTTAGTATGGATACAAAACCTTTTCAGGTTTGTCTAATATTTTAAAAGTGAAAAGCCTTTCATTGTGTATGGTTGTGTATGTAACAAATAAAATTTGAATTTGAATTTTATCATGCCCGGGGCAAGTTATTACTAGAAATAATTGTACTGTACCTTAATTCTGTTCCAGTTTACTTACTGCTTCCTTATATGGTCAAAGCTTCCTGTTGTCGTTTCCTTGCTATCATGGAGGGACAATTGTCTCGCCCTTTCACGCTGCTCTGTGTAAATACTTTATTCATTAAGTTTTAGGAATCCAGAGGGTTTAATTACCAGTATGAGAAGCGCCTCGTGGTTGTCCACTGACGAAGCCAGGATGAAAGGCGTGTTTCCCAGATCGCCCTCCAGGTTCACATCCGTCTTACTGTATGTCACTAATTGCTGTAAAAAAAAAAACAGATTTACTGTAGTTTTTCCAACAAGGAGAATCAATGCAATAAAATTGGATTAATCCTATTAAGCAAAAACTCTGATAAGAGTTCATGTTTATATTAAAGAGCTAGTTTAAATATGTTATGGTTTCTATAGCAACAGCTCATTTACAGTGACTTGACCCTTTCTACACTCTCTCTCTTTATGTGATCACGCTGACATTATCGTGTTTGTTAATGGTTGGTATCTGAGCTCATACATGCAGAAGAGGGCAATTAACGCTGTGTGTTTCATGCCGTATTGTGGTGCTGCGCATAAACTTGTCTTGCCTCATGTGTCTTGTATAAGAGGACAAGGTTTTGTTGGACGAGAATTATCCAAGATTCAGCAGAGGAGAAAATGGTGGAAACATCATTCACATCCAAACCAAAACAAAAAAAGTTACAGTTATCCAACATTTTTGGAGAGGAGTTCACACTTTGTGGTTTCTTGGTAACATAAGGAGCTTTTAATTATTTATTTATTTTAGTCTTCATCATTTCCTGAGAGAGAAATGTGAGGCGAGTCTGGTGAGGGCACAGCTGTTTATAGCTGCTATAACATAAGCGAAAAACGTGACGTGTTTCACATAAAAAAAACTACAGATTTCTAGAATGGTGTGTTTGTTGTCACTCGTACTTCCACGATGTGGTTGTGCCTGAGGCTGACGGCGAGGTGCAGGGGGGAGAGAGACGCTTTGTTCAGGATGTTGGGATTCGCCCCGAGACTCAGCAGAGCCGAACAGCTTCCACTCTGATCCTGCTGAACGGCCCAGTGCAGAGGTGTGTTTCCTTCATCGTCCACAACGTCTAGCTCTGCACACAGAAACACAGACAGAATACACACACAGACAGAACAATCAGAAATCAACCAGAGCAGACGTTCCCATGATTCACACATGCGCTGTAGATAAAGACCTTTCCAAAGTCATGTTGCTGATGTTGTTCGAACTTCCATTTTTAGAACGTTGCTAAGACAAGCAGCGCACAATCCACGTGGAGTAGTGAGTTTATGCGGTTAGGATCTCTACATTAGATTACCGTAACACACTTCCAGCAAGACTCTCAGCCCAATCCATCAACCAGGTCAGGAAGCAGAACTGTTCAGCATCACGTATGATGATGTGTTTTACAGTTTATATAGTTTACTGTATATAGTAGGAACATTTTCTCACTTTAGAAACTACATGTAGAATTAATGATATGGTTCAATTCTGATTATTATTTTGATAAATTGCATCTGTTACACTGTAGACAGTAAACATGTTCAGGAGTGACGTATCAATGTCACTGGATTTCTTTTTTCTAAAGTGTATTGTCTAAGACTTAGCAACTCCACAGAAGGTTTTAAGCTCTGCCCACTTCATCATTACATCATTACATGTTTCTTGATATAAATTTTTCTTTTATTATTTAAAAATGTAATTGCATCAGATCCCAGTGCATTCTGGGTAAACTCTGCAGTGAAGTTGACCATGAGGTTTTCTCCAATACCCCCCCATCCCCCACCCCTCTCCTGACTGAATCTGTGTCTGACCCTGTGGGCCGGCAATCTGTACGATCAGGTTGATGACGCGGGTGTGGCCCTTGGACGAGGCATAGTGAAGCGGGGAGGCTCCGCCGTCGTCCTGCACCCTCAGATCGCCCGAGTGACACTCCAGCGCCGGGGCGTTGCCTTCCAGAGCCCACTGTGACATCATAAAAATACAAGATTTCACAATCAACAGGGTGCAAAGATGCGGAATATTTTTTAAACAGAATAAAATCTGAAACCTCAAAGACGTTATTGGACATGCAGCTGTTTCTCTCCATGTCGGTGAGACACTGGTATTCAGGAGCGGACTTCGACTGAGTTCTGGACAGACGCATGGCATCTCACCACAGACAGATAGACAGACAGAACCTGATGAGCAAAGAAACGTCAACAGGACGAGGGTGTGAGCGTGTGTCTCCGCCGATCCACACTCTAACTACAGCACGAGACTGAGGTCTGAGTGGATGTCTGCTTAAAAAGAAGAAATGAAAAGAACAAATGACTCACATGGAGGAGAAAATCAAATCACACTCATTTTCTCAGTGCCTTAATCAGGAATGAGGAATTATTTGAACAGTGGATCGGATCTGTCGCATTCAAAATTCAACCATCATTGGCAGCAACAAGAAAACTGCTTAAAGGTAAAAGGATAAAAATGATACAGTTTTATTATTTAACTTTTATTTCCATATTTAGGTCATTTTTACATTATTAATAAAATTTTCATAGGAAATTGGTTTATTTTATGCTATTATTTATGGAGTTGTTTCATTTTGCTATTTACTTTTGCTTTGCTTTCTTATTTTTTTTCATTATATACTTCATTTTAAATATATGAAATGTATTATTATTATTATTGTTGTTGTTGTTGTTGTTGTTATCATTTATACACCAGAGAACCTTTATCTAAAATACAAATCAATGTACAATTTGCCAAAATCATAAACACATTTATGTATTATTTTATTATACTTTCATGCCATATTATGTTTATACTGAAATGTACAACATGATTCCAAACTCTACACTAATATTAAAAAAAAGTTGCATAAAAGAGTTTATAGGTTTTTTTTTTTTTTTTAAGACTAGCTGGGAAAATGGACTCTTTCTAAAAAAGAAGAAGAAGAAGTTAGAAAAGAGAAATAAATTATTTCAGAATTCTGTTGAAAAAAAATACATTTGAGATAGATGTTGAACAGAACTGTTTCTTTGGATGACAAGCGAGTTGTGTAACTTATCAGAGTCTTATTTAGTAGTAACACCTACAATATAATATCATAAATCATAATGAAAGTTATTGATAAAAAAATTACTATTTAATATTGAGGAAAATGGTTTATTTTTAATATTAATGATGAGTGATTTAATGAGTTTATTTGTGTCATCATTAACATAAAAAAATGCTATATAGCTACAATTACAAATCCTAAATGACAGCAACCAAATACTATTCTGTTATTTTGCATTAAAAAGTTAATACGTAATTAATAATCTTTCTGATTGTTTTATTATAAGATAAAGTTTGTACCTGGTGAGACGCGGCGTCACTGTCCCGGTCTTCAGCTTGTGATCGGCTGCATATCAGTGAAACCAGTTTATATACTGTGAGTTACACACCCTGAATGTGTGTGAGTGTGTGTGTGTGTGGTATATGAGTGCAGCAGCACTGTGTGTGTGTGTTGTGTATTCCTGTCCACCTCTCCACTCTCCAGCTTTAATGGTACTTACGGTAAGCAGCAGAGGGACGGACACACGCCAGCATCCGAAAGTGGAGAGCGGTCACGCTGTAGCGGACAACAACGTTACAAGGCTTTATGGATGAAGTAATGTAATTGTGAATCCTCCTCATTTGCTTTAATTATATTTGACTTTTTTTATGCTCGTTCATCTTGCAGCTAACTTAATAATCCGGGCATTACGACTGAGATGTGTGAAGATCCATCATGCGTCTTCACTTTCATCCGAAGAGCTTTTTGTCATGGTTGTAATTCATTAGAGAGGGGAGATGGCTTCCTGTTGGAAGTCCAAAAAAAACCATCTCCAATGTGTCCTCATAATCACCCGGACGGTATATCACAATATTTAACATGTATCGTGCATGGTGATGATGTCACTTATTCACCACTGTTTCATTGTTGTTAGTGCTTCTTTTTGTTCCTTGAAAAAAGACAATGGTGTCCATCAGGGCTCCGTTCAAGGCCCTGGTCTTGTTCTGCTTGTTTTCTTATGATCTATAATTAGCAACACCAGGGGCCTCATGTACAAAGACTTGCGTTGAATTCATACTAAAACAAGTTTTCGACTGAACGTCAGTAAGACGAAGGAGCTGGTGGTGGACTTCAGAAGGGGACAACTGGACCACAAACCCCTCATCATCAATGGAGCTCCAGTGGAGAGAGTGAGCAGCTTCAAGTACTTGGGCGTCCACATCTCCGAGGATCTGACATGGACTGAGCATATCTGTGCTCAGACGAAAAGAGCAAAGCAGCGTCTGTACCACCTGAGGCAGTTGAGGAAGTTTGGGGTTTCCCCTGCTGTCCTTAAGGCTTTCTACTCGGGTGCTGTTGAGAGCATCCTAACACAGAACATTTCATCCTGGTTTGGGAATAGCTGTGTACAGGACAGGAAAGCCCTCCAGAGAGTGATCCGGGCAGCTGAACGCTGCTGCAGGTTAACTCTCCCCTCCATGCAGGACATCTACACCAGGAGATGTAAAACCAGGGCAGCTCGTATCATTAAGGACTTGTCGCACCCCAATAACGGACTGTTCAAACTTCTGCATTCAGGCAGAAGGTTCCGGGTCATTATGGCCAAAACGGAGAGACTCAGGAGGAGTTTTTATCCACAGGCGATTAGACTCCTCAACCATGATGGGCCACTCTCCCATTCATAGGACTGGTAACAGTTCACCCACACACTGCTGTGCTGACATTCCACACTGCACACTGCACTTTAGTCTGGACTGTAAGCATCACTTGCACTAACATCTTTATCCTGCTCAGATACACACTTTATTATTATTATTATGTTTACATTTGCACCTTTTTTTTTTTTTTTTTTTTTAAATTTCAATTTCTATTTCTATTTATAGATTATTTCTTTTGTTTCTTGTTATTTGCACAAAGTAGGAGCGGTTCAGGATACATTTCACTGCGTGTTGTACTTGTATAGCTATGCATGTGACAAATAAAGAATCTTGAATCTTGAATCTTGAATCTTGTGTGTACGCAGCATTCATACACGAGGCCCCTGATGTTAGCATCACTCCTCCATGAAGTACAAACCTCATATTAACTTAACCTGACATAAAATCTTAACCTAGACTTCATTTTAGAAAGGTTCCACTTGTCGACTGTCTCTTTAAACATTCTCAACATCCACATCGGTTATTAAGTGGAGACCCCATACTGGTAAGAGAGATTAATAGTGAATGTGACCACAGTTTTGAGCTGACAGGAAGACTGTGGGAACTTTAATAACCACTCTTTACAGCCATGTGGAGCAGAAAAGCATCAGAGAACGCACAGCACACGTGCATTGATCATCCAGGTGAACGACCTGCAATAGCTGAAGACCACAGCAGGTTCAAATCCTTTAAGCCAAGAACATGAACCTGATCCTGTTAGATAGAAATAGATTTGAAGGGGAATAAGCTGCTATATGTGCGTTCCTAATAAAGTGGACAGTGAGTGTATATCATACCTGACAAAATGTTTGGGCTTTAATGGCATTAGCCCCCCCCATAATATTGAAAGGATCCGTTACAGGCCGGTAATATTAAGTGCTCATCTCCTGCCTTTTCAACTCCTCCTCCTACTTCGCTATACAGGTCCTTCTCAAAAAATTTGCATATTGTGATAAAGTTCATTATTTTCTGTAATGTACTGATAAACATTAGACTTTCATATATTTTAGATTCATTACACATAAACTGAAGTAGTTCAAGCCTTTTATTGTTTTAATATTGATGATTGTGGCATACCTGATGGAAACCCAAAAACCCTATCTCAAAAAATTTGCATATTTCATCTGACCAATAAAAGAAGTGTTTTTAATACAAAAAAAGTCAACCTTCAAATAATTATGTTCAGTTATTCAATTCAATTTTATTTGTATAGTGCTTTTAACAATTGACATTGTCTCAAAACAGCTTTACACAATCAAAAGAATTATTTATGTTTGTATGGAATGTGAATGTGTATGAATCAAAATGGTCAGATAGTCCCTGGTGAGCAAGCCCGAGGGCGACAGTGGCAAGGAAAAACTCCCTGAGATGGTAATAGGAAGAAACCTTGAGAGGAACCAGACTCAACAGGGAACCCATCCTCATCTGGGTGAAACAGATAGCAGGAAATGATCTGCATTTATACAGTGTGTTAGGTGGCAGGCAGTTCAGCTATAATAGTTGATGTTAATTGATGTTAGAATGGAGTCCAGGTAGTTATTGGAGACTCAGGTAGACTTGTAGAAAGTTCCAGTCCTGAACTATCGAATTGTCAAGTCCTCAGAGAAACAGCTGCTAACACCAGTCGAGGCCAGAACCATCTTCTAAGTAGAGAGAATCATCCCCAGACACCAGACGCATCCCAAAGAGACACACGGGGCATCCATGCGACGAGATCTCAAACCAGAAGCGGGGCACCAGGATGGGTCAGACAGGTCCGGAGGGCAGAGGGAGTCTGGATCACTGGCAGCTCAGGAATGACATGTGTAGCTTGACAGAGAGAGAGAGAGAGAAAGAGTGAAAGGTGGAGACGGGGAGAGAGAGAAGGGAAAGAGGGGGAGAAAGAGAAGAAGAGGAGAGATGGCAGTTCGGTATGGTCACAGTCACATAATGTATAATGTGAATGTATATTTACTGTAGAGTGCAAGCAGGGACTCCGGCAGGACTAACTATGACAGCATAACTAAAAGGGAGAGCCAGAAGGAAACACAAACATGAGGGCTTCCTGAGAGCAAACAATCACCTCACCGTCAACAAACCTGAGTGATCAAATGAGAGTGAGGAAGACAGCATCTAAACATACCAGTTCACCATAATACTCTACGTCCATGAGTCCCCCAGATCTGCTCCTTTACCTAAGGCAAATCTATTTATAAAAATGCTTGGCTAAATAAATAGGTTTTTAGCCTAGACTTAAACACTGAGACTGTGTCTGAGTCCCGAACACTATTTGGAAGACTATTCCATAATTTTGGGGCTTTGTAAGAAAAAGCTCTGCCCCCAGCTGTAGTTTTCATAATACGCGGTACTGACAAGCAGCCTGCATCCTTTGATCAAAGTAGGCGTGGCGGATCGTAAGACACTAGCAGTTCGCTCAGACTGAGTTATGCACTCAATACTTGGTCGGGAATCCTTTTGCAGATTCTTGTGTCTTGTGTCTCTCAACTTTCTCTTCACAATATCCCACAGATTCTCTATGGGGTTCAGGTCAGGAGAGTTGGCAGCCCAATTGAGCACAGTAATACCATGGTCAGTAAACCATTTACCAGTGGTTTTGGCACTGTGAGCAGGTGCCAGGTCGTGCTGAAAAATGAAATCTTCATCTCCATAAAGCTTTTCAGCAGATGGAAGCATGAAGTGCTCCAAAATCTCCTGATAGCTAGCTGCATTGACCCTGCCCTTGATAAAACACAGTGGACCAACACCAGCAGCTGACATGGCACCCCAGACCATCACTGACTGTGGGTACTTGACACTGGACTTCAGGCATTTTGGCATTTCCCACTCCCCAGTCTTCCTCCAGACTCTGGCACCTGGATTTCGAATGACATGCAAAATTTGCAACCTGTAGCCCATTTCCTGCACACTCATGTACACGGTGGCTCTGGATGTTTCTACTCCAGACTCAGTCCACTGCTTCCGCAGGTCCCCCAAGGTCTGGAATCGGTCCTTCTACACAATCTTCCTCAGGGCCCGGTCACCTCTTCTCGTTGTGCAGCGTTTTCTGCCACACTTTTTCCTTCCCACAGACTTCCCACTGAGGTGCCTTGATACAGCACTCTGGGAACAGCCTATTCGTTCAGAAATGTCTTTCTGTGTCTTACCCTCTTGCTTGAGGGTGTCAATGATGGCCTTCTGGACAGCAGTCAGGTCGGCGGTCTTACCCATGATTGCAGTTTTGAGTAATGAGCCAGGCTGGGAGTTTTTTAAAAGCCTCAGGAATCTTTTGCAGGTGTTTAGAGTTAATTTGTTGATTCAGATGATTAGGTTAATAGCTCGTTTAGATAACCTTTTCATGATATGCTAATTTTTTGAGATAGGGATTTTGGGTTTTCATGAGCTGTATGCCACAATCATCAATATTAAAACAATAAAAGGCTTGAACTACTTCAGTTGTGTGTAATGAATCTAAAATATATGAAAGTCTAATGTTTATCAGTACATTACAGAAAATAATGAACTTTATCACAATATGCTAATTTTTTTAGAAGGACCTGTACATTAGCCTGGGATTAAAAATATTATGGGTGGAACTTTCTGTGATCTTTAGTTCTACATTAATTATTATATATTGTAGCTGTTTTGTACCATTTTGCTTGTTATTGATCTTTTTGCACTAGTACTCATGAGACTCGAGGCTGTAAAGGCAACTCATAAACCTTTTCTTAGAATTATGTTGAAGAATAAGTTTAAGAGAGTTGCTTTGGACTTATAACAGGTGTCCCTCAAAGATCTGTTTTAGGTCTACTTCTGTTCTCTATTCTTATAAATACAGTGGTGTGAAAAACTATTTGCCCCCTTCCTGATTTCTTATTCTTTTGCATCTTTGTCACACAAAATGTTTCTGATCATCAAACACATTTAACTATTAGTCAAAGATAACACAAGTAAACACAAAATGCAGTTTTTAAATGAGGGGTTTTATTATTTAGGGAGAAAAAAAATCCAAACCTACATGGCCCTGTGTGAAAAAGTAATTGCCCCCTGAACCTAATAACTGGTTGGGCCACCCTTAGCAGCAATAAGTGCAATCAAGCGTTTGCGATAACTTGCAACCAGTCTTTTACAGCGCTCTGGATGAATTTTGGCCCACTCATCTTTGCAGAATTGTTGTAATTCAGCTTTATTTGAGGGTTTTCTAGCATGAACCGCCTTTTTAAGGTCATGCCACAACATCTCAATAGGATTCAGGTCAGGACTTTGACTAGGCCACTCCAAAGTCTGCATTTTGTTTTCCTTCAGCCATTCAGAGGTGGATTTGCTGGTGTGTTTTGGGTCATTGTCCTGCTGCAGCACCCAAGATCGCTTCAGCTTGAGTTGACGGACAGATGGCCGGACATTCTCCTTCAGGATTTTTTGGTAGACAGTAGAATTCATGGTTCCATCTATCACAGCAAGCCTTCCAGGTCCTGAAGCAGCAAAACAACCCCAAACCATCACACTACCACCACCATATTTTACTGTTGGTATGATGTTCTTTTTCTGAAATGCTGTGTTACTTTTACGCCAGATGTAACGGGACACGCACCTTCCAAAAAGTTCAACTTTCATCTCGTCGGTCCACAAGGTATTTTCCCAAAAGTCTTGGCAATCATTGAGATGTTTTTTAGCAAAATTGAGACGAGCCTTAATGTTCTTTTTGCTTAAAAGTGGTTTGCACTTTGGAAATCTGCCATGCAGGCCGTTTTTTGCCCAGTCTCTTTCTTATGGTGGAGTCGTGAACACTGACCTTAATTGAGGCAAGTGAGGCCTGCAGTTCTTTAGATGTTGTCCTGGGGTCTTTTGTGGCCTCTCGGATGTGTTGTCTCTGCGCTCTTGGGGTAATTTTGGTCGGCCGGCCACTCCTGGGAAGGCTCACCACTGTTCCATGTTTTTGCCATTTGTGGATAATGGCTCTCACTGTGGTTCGCTGGAGTCCCAAAGCTTTAGAAAAGGCTTTATAGCCTTTACCAGACTGATAGATCTCAATTACTTTTGTTCTCATTTGTTCCTGAATTTCTTTGGATCTTGGCATGATGTCTAGCTTTTGAGGTGCTTTTGGTCTACTTCTCTGTGTCAGGTAGCTCCTATTTAAGTGATTTCTTGATTGAAACAGGTGTGGCAGTAATCAGGCCTGGGGGTGACTACAGAAATTGAACTCAGGTGTGATAAACCACAGTTAAGTTATTTTTTAACAAGGGGGGCAATCACTTTTTCACACAGGGCCATGTAGATTTGGAGTTTTTTTTCTCCCTTAATAACGTAAACCTTCATTTAAAAACTGCATTTTGTGTTCAATTATGTTATCTTTGACTAATAGTTAACGGTTTTTGATGAGCAGAAACATTTAAGTGTGACAAACGTGCAAAAGAATAAGAAATCAGGAAGGGGGCAAATAGTTTTTCACACCACTGTAGGTCCCGTATATTATATTCCCTTTAAATGTGTTCTGTGTTATTATTTGTTATTAGACATAGATTATCTTAACTGCCATTGCGAAATATATAAGAATAAACACAAAAAAAGTTAGACTTGTAGGCTTTCCCACGTGGCTGATCCAAAACCTTAAATTTTCTTGATATCATATAAAAATAAAGGGCTTTCTTTTGAGTTCAGGAGAAATCATAGCTATCAAATATCTGCTGAAAAAAGCATGGTAAAGGTTTGTAAGTTAACTTAAGGTTGATTCTAGATGGTTCATAGCCCTCTTTCATGGATCGTGTCTCTTTATAATGTATCCTAGAGTCCAGAATTATGCTGTATTCCATGTTTAGTGTTGATATGGAGTGGATATGAGCCATCACTGCTTGACTGTGTATAAAAACTCTCCAAATCTTTTAAAACTGCTAAATCCAACCTTGTGCACTAAACTACTAAATAGTGCGCACTAACAGACACTACATTGTGCACGGTGGTGAGGTTTATTACAGAATGAGCAGCAGATTGATCGCTTCTACAACAGGTGTAGAAGGGTTTATGTAGCAGTGTGGAGGTAGAGTGTTACTGCTGTCAGACAGACAGTTCACTGTGAATTTCTCAAGTTTGTCATAACATTTCCTAACTAATGCATCAGCAGTTTACGGGTAATGTGTTTAATGGACAGTACAGTTCAGTACCACTCGTCTCACCATAATAACGGCTCAGCAACATGTGAAAGCTCCTTTAGTTAAAACTAATCCATACTTGTTTTCTTTAGTGCTGTTTTAGAGGCACTTTTTCTTCTGCATTCTTGGCTCTAGCGTTCCCTGCGCTCTACATACAGTTCAGTTCAGATACTTTCAGCAGGTGTTTGTTCTTCGTGTAGCTCAGGCTGTCTGTACACTGTGGAAGGTGAGATGCTTGTTTATGAGCAAATAAATGTCAAATAAAAATCACTGGAATCTTATTTCCTTATACAGTAAACTGTGGTGAATCTTTAGCTGTAAGCTACGTAGCATTAAAGGTTTAAAAACAAAAAGGAGTTTCTGACTTCTATTATTTTTGTATATTTGCACATCAAATGGCAGCAAAAGAGTTAGCAAATGTAAAATTATTCATTCATTCATCTTCTCCTGCATTTATCCTGCATTTAGGGTCACGGGGACCTGGAGCCTATCCCAGGAGACACAGGGCACGAGGCAGGGTACACCCTGGACAGCGTGCCAATCCATCGCAGAGCACACACACACACACACACACACACACACACACACACTCATTCACACACTATGGTCAATTTGGGAACGCCAATTAGCCTAATCTGCAAGTCTTTGGACTGTGGGAGGAAACCGGAGTACCCGGAGGAAACCCACCAAGCACGGGGAGAACATGCAAACTCCATGCACACAGAGACGGGAATCGAGCCTGGCCGGGAATCGAACCCGGACCCTGGAGGTGCAAGGCGACAGTGCTAATGAAAAATTTAATAACGTCAATCCATTGCAGAAAACATTTCCACTCTGCCCAGGTGTTTATTCAGGTGCGTGTCACTCTAGGCTGTGTCTCGGATATTCTTTAAATATGTGGATATTAATGTACAAAAGATATTTCACTTTAACTATGGACGGATTTTATAACCTGTACAGTAAGTCAGATTAAGACTTGAAGTGATGAAGACATTCATAAGCGTGCGTCCAGGCAATGCCATTTACAAACCGCGTCTCTGTGGCTAGAAGCGAGAATGCTGGTCTGTTAGGATTGAGTCAGAGAATCAAACCCAGTGTTATGGTAATGGCTACAGGATGTGGTGCAGTGTGCGGTTATAAATGAACCACTTCCTGCAAAACCCTCAAATGGAATGGAATCTATTATTCCATTATACATTATAATATTGTTAAATTGTTTTTAATTGATCACAGAAAGTGGCAGAAATGTTATTAGATGTACAGCATTAAAAATCTACTTAAACCGTAATACGGTCAGAAGCGTTGAGGGTAGCTTGGAGAATTGTGAAGCAATTAGAATTGTTTGTGCCAGACAGCTGGATTTTTAGAAAACAGCAAAAAAAAAAAAAAACATCCAGTTCTGAAGACTGACTGAGACATGACTGAGCTGATGGAGTTTTACATGAATGAGCAAGTACACGTGTTCCTAATAAAGTGGATGGTGAGCGCGCTGGTTACATTTAAACACAGGAATTCTGGTTCATCTTGTCTCTTTCATCATTAATGTGAGATGTTTTTCCCCCAACATATGACCTCTTAAATAATTAAGAGAGTTTTATTGTTTCATTAAAGGAACTTGTGTGTGTGTGTGTGTGTGTGTGTGTGTGTGTGTGTGTGTGTGTGTGTGTGTGCGTGTGTGTGTGATTTAGTGCTTTAACTTCAGCTTTATGTAATAATACGATCAAAAGGGACAGCAATCACTGTCCCTGGAGACGTCCAGTGAAAACATCAAGGAGATTTATGACGGCGCTGATTTACACAACGGACGCCACAGTTATTAAAAAGCTCTCGGAGGAAACACGTGACACAAAGTACATAAACTCCGGCTGACACACACAGCCATAATGAATCAGTGAAGTGAAGTAGCAGAAATGTTGTAAATGAAGCAGCACTTTTACTCCAATCCAGACGCTGAAGACGGAAAATCATGATGAGAAATCTTCTGTCCTCCTGAGAGAACTACGATCACAGACAGAAACCAGATCATCACGGGAAAAACACTTGAAAAAGAACTGTTAAACGAATACAGAAGTAACCTGAACAAGTAAACACATCACAGTGTCTCGCTCAGTTACTGGCTATTTAAATTGTAAAGTGTAAATGTATGTAGGCAACAGATTACAAAAGTATACAAGTCGAGATGAGCCAATCGGATCGCTTCTTTATGTCACGTGATATTTGAAGTGAAAATACTTTTTGTTCTTGCTGGCATAACTGTTTAAATGTGTTTAGTGCATTACTGGAGAATGTTGAAGGCAAGAAAAAAAATCTTGGCGTGCAACAAAACTCAACACTTAATCTAACCTACCTGCTGTCTGAACCTCTACAAAATTTACATTTAGACATTTGGCAGACGCTCTTATCCAGAGCGAATCACATTCAGAGCAAGAGTTTGTTATATTTTTTTTCCTTTTAAAATTACACAAAATTCACTCTGGAAGTGCCTCAAAGTGGTAAAGTCGCACATCACGAAGAGCACTGCGGAGAAAGATGGATGGTCACAAACCATCGAGTAAAGCCACAGCAACGTGATAAACTGGAGGGGAGACAAAACACATGAACGCTGTAACTGCAAATCCAGGTTATTATTCCACCAAATACTTTTTGTTATTTAACAAAAGCATTAATACAATGTGTTTACTAATTATTCGCATTTTGTTTGAGTTATTAAAGCTCTGCATGATCTGGGGTTATTTTGATGTGTTGTGATTTCCTTTAAATATACACTCTAAATAACAATATTATATTTTCAGTTTTGGAGAAATGTTGTCAGCATGTCACAAAAAAAATTAACAGAACTGTTACATATGGAGCTGTAAGGAAAAACCACGAGAAACGGATGATTTTACAATCTTCTCTTATTTTTGTCCAAAGCTGGATGATGTTTTTCCTGTATAATATCATTTTGGTTAATGTTGGATCATATATCACTGTATATACTGTATTCTGTATTTAATATCATAATACAGATCTCAGATACAGACATGTGATACTGGTATCTCCTCTACATATGACATTGATACACGATAAGACAACATCATAAAAATTAATTGTTAGTTCAGCGTGGACTGAGAAATGACCGGGTTTCAGTTTATAATTAATTTCACAAGTGAAGTCTAGTAAACTCTTAGCATTTTGTTCACTTTATTTGTATGTGTTTCTTTTTGTTTTTTCAAAATAAGATATTTCACAAGTTCAGTTATAACATAAAGAGTCTCTCCTGGTCCTGTTTATAACCGCTGGCCTGTTTAGTCATGGGGGAAACAAACCACTGTAGGTGATGCTGTTATAGAAAAATAATAAACTCCAGGGTGGGAACAGTATCTAAACACACTCTAACACTGTTTATTAGTTTCTTCTAACAGCACTGCACAGGGTGTTTATTCCTCACTACAAATGATAAAGACACTGCTGTATTTTAATTCCTAAAAAAACAAAAGCAGAGACAAAGAGGGAAAACAGTTCTGCTGGACATTCAGCTATGGTGGTCTCGGATTTACTTACATCAGAGAGAGAGAGAGTGTGTGTGTGTGTGTGTGTGTGTGTGGTCAGTAGTCAATGGAGGAAGTTTAGTGCTCCTGAGATTGTGGCCCATTAATGTCACTGGAACAGACGCCTGAGACAGATGGTACAGTGTTCACAAGCAAGAGTGCTGATTTCCTGTTCTGGACACACGCGTGTGCACACACACACACACACACACACACACACACACACACACACACACACACACCTCAAAAGTCTTTTGAGGCATGGATTTGGTAATTTACTGTCTTTACTGACTAGTTTCATATTTCTTTTAACCATACAATTAACATAAATTTACTATTATTACTTATAATTATTTTTAGATTTCATTATTATAATGCTGCAATGGATTGGCACGCTGTCCAGGGTGTACCCTGCCTCGTGACCTGAGTCTCCTGGGATAGGCTCCAGGTCCCCGCGACCCTAAATAAAGGATAAAGCGTTATAGAAGATGAATGAATGAATTAATTATTATAATGTATTTTATTTTGTAATGTAATATTTACTGTAAGGTTTTATAACATTGTAAGGCACATCTAATAAGAAGATTCCTGTGCCTTGAGAACAGACCCCTCACTGTGCCTCCCCATGCCTTCTGTTGTAACACCTTCTATATCCTGTATCTAGACAAGGGTACATTGTACGGCACGACACGGTTCAGTACAGCTCACTATGGTTCGGCTCGGTTTGCGCTTCCACTGCAGTGTAGTAACGCTTTAGAGTGGGCGGGATTATTCACGTGTCGTTTTAGTTGCGGCGCCTCTACTGCCGTGACACCATCGTAAACACGCCACAAACAAACACACAACAGTGGAGCATATCGACGGCATGGTGTTCTTCATTCTCAGCATGTGGATGTTTTTAACAGCGAGACGAAGAAGTTTGTTTCAAAAGAGGCTGATGGCAGCCAAAGAAAATTTTTGGTTAATACAAAAAGGTGCGTGCGATCCTTCTGTTCTAAATATAGCGGTTCTGTTGTGTCTCGTGTTGCAAGTTCAGTGACGCAGTAATGACGATTTTCTCCGACCAATCAGTGACCAGCAGAGTTTACACGTCACGTTTTGGTAACGGTTCGGCGCGCTTGGAACCTCGGCTGAGGTGGTACTAAAAAAAGGACCAGGTACCATGTACTGATCCCAGTGGAAAACCCCCCCAAAAGTGAGTTGAACTGAACCGTGTCATGCCGTACTATGCAGTGGAAAACGCCAAAAATGGCTCTTGTTTGCTAGAACCCTTTTGTTTAATCAGGAGAATGCAAATGTATCTCCTCTCACCTGTCTGTCCCAGGGTCCCTCTATGACTGACATGTTAATGACTGATTCGTTTGATGTTCGGGACGTAGCACCGTTTAAATGTGCTCTCTTTGCTGAGAATAAACAGATCTTCAGACATCATGCCTGCGTGCGTGTGTGTGTTTGTCTCTCCCGGTCGATCAGGCCCGGACCGGGTAAGTGTATCAGGGTGCAGCGGACACAACAAGCTAAAACTCTTCTAGTCTTAGCTTAAAACTTAGCTCGGACACACTTCTTCTACATTTTAAGCTTAACATTTACTATTCTGTAAATAATTTATAGTTGACTTTAATACAGAAGAAAGTCTAATAGTCTAATTGTTTAAATGTCCATAATGTGACACAGTGAAACGTATGTGTGTTTGATGATGCTTTCTCCTAATTAAGTCACTTCTGCTTTTCATATTTACTTTAAGATCACTAGACAACAGCAAGAAAAAAACTAAACAAACACAAATAAACTTCATTATTTGATGTGTAAGTTGTAAACCTGATATTGTGTCTCCCTCTTGTGGCCACCAGTTAGATTTACTGCTTTCTTCTTCTTCTTTTTTACATCTACAGTATTCTGTATACTTTATATCAGAACATTCAGACATTCTACTGTAGCCTGTTAGGAGAAAAACAGGACCAGTCAAAAGTTTGTATACCCCTTATTACTCCATGGTGTTTCCTGTGTTTATTTCTCTCTACATTGTAAAACAATACTGAATGTGTTTATCCTAAATACACAATAATCTCCTCTGAACAGTTGATATTGAGATGTGATGTGTAGTCAAGGGTACTGTAGGTCATTCCACAGTTTGGGTGCCGCCATAGAGACCTTCCGATCACCCCTGAGCGTTCAGTTTTGAATACAGTAAGCAGAAATTTATCTGATGATCTGAGAGATGGGGTGGGGCACAGAGCTGAAGCAGGTGTGACAGGATGGGGCGGGGCAAGGCCATGCACATTTAATAGTGACCAAAATAATTATTTTATTAATTCGGTACTGTACTGGGAGCCAATGAAGGGAAGCCAGGACTGGAGAGAGATGTTCTCTTTTCTGTAGAATGTTTAATTCATAACATTTGTATCATGTGCTTTTTCTGAATTTTTGGTTGATATTCTGTCTCAATCCTTTACCATAAACCTATGATAAAAATTGTAGACCCTTCATTTCTTTGTAAGTGGGCAAACTTAGAAAATATGGAGTCGATCAAATACTTTTTTAATTTCCCACACTGGATATAGTTTTGTTTTTGTTTTATGGTTACAAAATATTTACATAACATTTCAGCCGCATCAAAATTCTCTTATGCTCATGGGGAACTTTGATCAGGTTCTTATAACAAAAGGAAACCCAGAAAGGTTAAATAATAATAATAATAATAAGAAGAAGAAGAAGAAGAAGAAGAAGAAATGTTATTGTTTATTTTTATTATTATTATTATTATTAAAATGCAAAATCAACAACTGACAATTCTTGTTTAATATTTTTATGTTTATTTATTAATAATACCTGTTTTTTTTCTTTTCTTTGTAAATGATCTTTTGTTTTGGAAAGCAGTGGCGGTTCAACACTGAATTGCTCCTCGGGCGAGACTCCCTCCTGGCGCCCCAAACCCTTAAATCTTTACATTTTGTACACACCACACGTTTTATTGTAGTAATACTACATGTCGTTCCGTAACAGACCAATTTTTGCAAAAAATAAATGAACTACTCATAAGTTAAATTAATATACTTTGTACAAACAAATATTATTTAAGAAAACATATTTTTTAATGATTAAGAATAATATACAAATAAAATATAGAATAAATATAGAATGTTTCACACTAAAGAAAATTAAATTATTTATTTCACTGCAGAACAGAAAACACAAACTGAAACTAAAATCTGCCATTTCTGGCCTTTCTAGATGCAAAGTAATAAATCTTCTTCTTCTTCTTTGTCTTTCGACTGTTCCCTGGCAGTTCCAACCTCAGCATCCTTCTACCGATATATTCACCATCTCTCCTCTGAACATGTCCAAACCACCTCAATCTGGCCTCTCTGACTTTATCTCCAAAACATCTAACGTGGGTTGTCCCTCTGATGAACTCATTCTTGATCCTATCCATCCTTGTCACTCCCAAAGAGAACCTCAACATCTTCAGCTCTGCTACCTCCAACTCTGCCTCCTGTCTTTTCTTCAGTGCCACTGTCTCTAAGCCGTAGAGCATTGCTGGTCTCACCACTGTCCTGTACACCTTTCATTTCATTCTCGCTGATATTCTTTTATCGCAGAACACACCTGAAACTTTTCTCCACCAATTCCAACCTGCCTGTACCCGGCTGTTCACCTCCTTTCCACACTCTCCGTTGCTCTGGAACGTTGACCCTAAGTACTTAAAGTCCTGCACCTTCTTTACCTCTGCTCCCTGTATTCTCACCGTTCCTCTTGGGTTCCTCTCATTTACACACATGTATTCCGTCTTGCTGCGGCTAACCTTCATTCCTCTGCTTTCCAGAGCATACCTCCACCTCTCCAAATTTTCCTCCACCTGTTCCCTGCTCTCACTACAAAGCACAATGCCATCTGCAAACATCATAGTCCATGGAGACTCCTGTCTAACCTCATCTGTCATCCTGTCCATCACCAGAGCAAACAAAAAGGGGCTTAAAGCCGATCCTTGATGCAGACCCACCTCCACCTTGAACTCTTCTGTCACACCTACAGCACATCTTACCACTGTCTTAGCGCTCTCATACTGTACATGTCCTGCACCACACTAACATACTTCTCTGCCACTCCAGACTTCCTCATACAACACCACAGCTCTTCTCTCGGCACCCTGTCGTATGCCTTCTCTAAATCTACAAAGACACAATGCAACTCTTTATTACCTTCTCTGTACTTCTCCACCAGCATCCTCAAAGCAAATACTGCATCTGATGTACTCTTTCTAGGCATGAAACCATATTGCTGCTCACAAATGCTCACCTCTGCCCTTAACCTATCTTGAACTACTCTTTCCCACAGCGTCATTGTATGGCTCATTAGTTTTATGCCTCTGTAATTGCCACAGCTCTGCACATCTCCCTTGTTCTTAAAAATCGGCACCAATACACTTCTCCTCCATTCTTCTGAATCATTTCACTCTCCAAGATCTTGTTAAACAAACTAGTCAGAAACTCTACTGCCACCTCTGCCAAGCACTTCCAAACCTCCACAGGTATGTCATCAGGACCAACAGCCTTTCCACTCTTCATCCTCTTCAACGCCCTTCTCACCTCACTTTTACTAATATTTGCTACTTCGTGCTCCACAACAGTCACCTCTTCTACTCTTTGTTCTCTTTCATTTTCCTCATTCATCAACTCCTCAAAGTACTCCTTCCATCTTCCCATCACCCTCCTGCAGAGGTGTCAAGTAAAGAAGTACAAATACTTCGTTACCTTACTTAAGTAGAAATTTTGGGTATCTATACTTTACTGGAGTAATTATTTTTCAGCCGACTTTTTACTTCTACTCCTTACATTTTCATGCAATTATCTGTACTTTCTACTCCTTACATTTTAAAAATAGCCTCGTTACTCCTATTTTATTTTAGCTTGTCATTAAAAAAATAATAATAATCGCGCCATCCGGATGAAGAGAATTTGATTGTGGTTGGATGAGAAGTATAAACATACCATTCCAACACCCTATTGGTTGGATACGCGATCCATCGCACCTGCACATGACGTCACGTCACACACTCCAGCAAGGACGTTTGAATAAAATAGCATTTTCGGTTGATATGGTTGTGATAAGTAGACGAAGACTCAAGATTCGAGCGAAATGTCACAACCAAGCACCAGTGAGGAAGGTAACAGGAATTATATATATTATATATATATTTTGATTAATTACTTGGATTAATCATTCATTCTGACAGCACTAATGTTTATTGTAGACAACCATAAAAGGGTAATTGTTACTAAGCCTGCTCTGGATACACAAATTTTCTTGTATATTGCCCTCACAGATTCCTGCAGCTAAGCTTAGATGTACATTTACATTCCAGTAAAGGTTACTGATGACATCCCTCTGAAGTTTGACTTTTTGCACCATTAAAATACTTATAGGCAACTAGTTATCATATCTTCTTCTCCATAAAACATGTTAATGCTCAGTAGTACACATATATGGTTCTTTAAATGTATTTGCATTCTACTAAACTGCATTCTTTTTCAATTGCCATATACAGTATCCCAAATCACTATGGCCGTTAAAAAATACAACAAAAAACAACAAATTTTTCTTTTTTTTATGAGGTGTTAGTGTACAGTAGTATATAGGCCCGTAGCACAGCCTAAGCTTTTATCCTTAATGCTTTTCCCCCCCTTACGTTACTTTTACTTTTATACTGTACGTAGTTTTGAAACCAGTACTTTTACACTTTTACTTGAGTAAAAAGCTTGGGTTGATACTTCAACTTCTAAAGAAGTCTTTTTAAACCCTAGTATCTATACTTCTACTCAAGTAATGAATGTGAATACTTCTGACACCACTGCTCTCCTGGCATCTGTCAGTACATTTCCATAACTATCTTTAATCACTCTAACCTGCTGCACATCCTTCCCATCTCTATCTCTCTGCCTCGCCAACCTGTACAGATCCACCTCATCCTCCTTACTGTCCAGCCTAGCATACAAGTCCTCATATGCTCTTTGTTTGGCCTTTGCCACCTCTACTTTCACCTTACGCTGCATCTCCCTGTACTCCTGTCTACTCTCTTCAGTCCTCTCCGAGTCCCACTTCTTCATAGCTAGCCTCTTTCCCTGTATACACTCCTGGACTTCCTCGTTCCACCACAAAGTCTCC